>PVKE010017103.1:0-31176 GCA_004027555.1 Craseonycteris thonglongyai
TGACTGATTCCCATACTGAAGACTCATTATTATTATCTTTGTCAGGATATACACCTAATTATGATTCCTTGGTTAGAGACATGCAAACTCAGTCTTCCCATTAATGTTAAGGCAACAAAGTCAATTCTAAATCTGTCTTTATCTGTAGCTACTTTGAATTAATAAATATGGTTAATAATTATCCATGTTCTTTTAATTCTCCTGGACGTGAGTATTTTGGCCCTTTAAATAATTATTGTTGTTGTTTTTTACGTAGGTAGATAAGCCGTATATCTATATTTCAGTACGAGGTGTACTCAGCGAGCTATTGATAGATTAGCAAAAAGTAAGTCATATTATTCTTTCATGATAAATTTTCCTGGCCCCCAAAAAAACACGAAAGTGAAATATTGAAATCAAATCAGCCATACTGTGCATTTTTATAACAACTTTTTCATATTTACGAACAAATAGTACAACAACTTCTACATTGCAGTTGATAAAAAATTAAATTGCATTTTAAGTTAGTAAAAATCTATCTTGAAAAAGTGTCGGAAAATCGAATTTTTAGGTACCGCATGTATGGAATGCTGCTATCAAAAGTTGGGTCTGGAAATTTATTTTCTTCATGAGCCTATATCTCGAAAACTTAATAAGTGATTTAAAAAATAAAAAATAGTTTTGAACATATATTTTACTTATCTACCCATACCTTGCTGGAATGCACCTTATACTGAAGCACAGTGTATAAACATAGTATGCATTTCACACCCCCTTCTTCCCCCTTAGACTATGCCTATGACAACAAGTTGATCGCGACACACTTTTAAGATAAAAAGTAGATCTTATATACAGAAAAGTTGGCCACCCCTGAAATAGACCATTTTGCATATATGTTAGTGTTTACCATTTTCATCTTAAAATGTTGCTTCCAACTGTATTTTCAGAATATGTCAAATCATAAAAATTATATATTTCAAGAAAAATTACTAGTCAAGAAATAGCATAAGAAAATGATATAATGTCAGTAAACATTGTAATTTTGGCATTTCCTAATATTTAACGTTTGTTTTACTCTTTATGTAAATTTTGCATCTTAGCGCTTGCCTCCTGACATTTTGTACTTTAATTTTTAAAATAGATTGACTTCAGAGACATCAATTATCTCTAAATAAAAATCATACGTAGAGATACTACCTAGACGGCTCTAAAGTTATTCTGAGATTTTACTTTACATGTTTTTTTTTATCATTGCTATGAACTCTCTTTTTTGCCTTTAAAACAAGATACTAATATTTACTTTTCAAATTTCTTTTAGTATTTCCACAACATTAAGAAGTCTTTTAACAAAGTCCTTTGTTTCACTGTCGCAGAAAGAACCACCTTTGAGTCCTCCATCTTGCCATCCTGCAGCTTTGATGCTGTTGAGCACTCTAGCTTCCATGAAAATGACTTCATGGATGTCCTGAATGCTTCTAAATCATTTCCATGTATGGCAAGTCCCTCTCATTTATTTTTTATTCTTTTTTTAAGATTTATTTTTATTGTTTGACAGAATGAGAGAGAGAGAGAAAGACATAAGAAGTGGGAGGGCCCAGAGCAGTCTCCATAGTTGTATGTCATCAGTTTTTGACATAGTGTCACTCCACAGGCGGGCATGAGGCTGCGTGGGACAGAAATCAGGCCAGGGGCCTCCCACATGGGCCCCAGCAAGAACTGAAGTGGGAGCACACCCCAGCTCAGCATATAGGTGCATAGGGACAGGGATTTGATCCTCAGACCTCGGGGCTTCAAAGTGAGTGCTCAACCCGCTGAGTCATCAGCTTCCCCTCAATTAATTTTTTTCTCCAACTCTTTAACACTTTTCAATGTTTGTTGCATCCGGGAATCATCTTTAAAAAAAAAAAAAGTGGGGGAGGGGGGGACGTGATATGCTAAAGGGGTAGTTAGCATGTGTGATTTTTTTAAAAGCTCCCAAATTTTTAAACTGTAAACTAAAGGCTAATGGCCCTATAAACATTCCCAGGTTTCTGTCTTTGGCCCTCATCTTGCATTCCTCTCTTCTCTCAACTCTTGTGCTCTGACCTGTCTCGTTTTCTCCAGCTGAGCCTCTTCAGTAGAGTTGTTACTTTCTAATTTTCTCTTGTTAGGTTAGACTGTACCTTTTCTGGATCTTTGGCTAGAAAGAGCCAAGCTTTTGTTGTAACCATTTTTGTCTGAGTCCATTTGCATTTCTAGATTGTTGGCTTTTTCAGTGTCCAGTCTGGGATACAAAAGGTAAAAGGAAAACCCAGGGAACTCACCACTGGGTTGCTCTTTAGGTCCCAAGATCCCTAGCTGGTCCTATTCTTTACCTTTCAGAGTCATTCTATATCTCATTTTTAATGTTCAGAGTTTTTAGTTGCACTTAATGGAAGTGGAAAGCAGTATATATATTTCATCTCCCCAGAATCAGAATTTTATGTATTTTTAAATTATTGATAATATATTGTTGGGGTATTGTTGAGGACACTTTTGGAACCCATCCAAGTAGCCACAGATCCCTTTATTTAGTGCTGTTCTGTACTTCCCAGTTTGCATGTTCTGCTGCTCTTGTTCTCCACCCTAAAATAGAGAAGGAAAAGCCTAGAAGTCTCTTTCCTATCCCCCTCCCCTGCCACATTCATACCCACTGTCTTATAGCCAATAATGACAAGAATAGGGCTTTAAAAGAAAACTCTGACCAGAAACAGGGTAAACTTGGATGTGCAATTGCCATCTGAACTCCGAGCAACATCAGGCTGAGGCTGGAACTTGACCTTAATCCTGTCATGTTTTTTCTACTCTTCTCCTGAGAGCACCACTTAATGAGTCACTTGCACTAGAATGGTGCCTTCTGGAATAACTTGACTAAAAGACAGGTATTGAGATTACTTTGGATGTATTTTAAAAAGTGATGTACATTTATTTGAAAATTTATGTTTTAATTTGCTAGAAATTATATTATTGGTAGTGATTCAAACTTGCAATGTAAACATGATGCAAATAAATTTATGATAAATACATAGTTTTCAAAATTCTTTTGAGTCAGTACCTAATGAACAGTTTTGAGGATCACTTTTAAAATATACATTGTTATAATAACCTAGAAATGAGAATATTTGATTCTAGGTGAGCAAGTGAATACTAGATATCCAATTCAAGGAGATACAATTTAGTTTGGTCTTAAAGGACAAAACACAAGTTTACTTGACAGAGAAATAAAAGAGTACCTCTTGCCAACAGAAGAAATGTGTAATGTAATTAAGGCACCAAAGAGCATGATATATTCAGTGATGTGAATATTCTAGAAAAGCTGAAATACAATGTATGATGTGAAATGAGTCAAGCTAGTTGAATCTCAATTGTGTAGGGTCATGTGTTCCAACATGGTGGTAGAACAGTGTTTCCTAAACAGGGCTATGCATCGGAATTACCCAGGGTAGGATGGAATGTGGGGGCTGTGTTTTAAAACACTGACTCCCAGGTCCTTTGCTACATCTGTCAGGCTAGAAACTTCAATCTTCAGTCTAGGAGTATTTTTGAAACAACTTGTCCAAGTGATTCTGCTAAAATCAGCCCAGCATTTTGAGAATCCACTGGTAACAGACTTATCCTGATGACACTGGAAATTAAAATTTTTTTGTGAAAAATAAAGTAACACGAGGAGATGTTGCAATGTGCCTATGTCATAGATTTTGTATATACAAGGTCTGACAGTTAAGTTCACAAACTCATCCTAGAAAGTCCTACATACCTCGCTGCTGAATATCACTATGGTCACCTTCACAGTACTCCTTTCAGAAACCTATGCACCAATGCCAGCACCTAGTCCACACTTCAAAGCAGTTTTGGAACTCTGTCTGGAATGGCCATCAGAGCTTTTATCATATTACCCTTGACATTCTGAATGTCATCAAAAGGTCTCCCTTTCAATATTTATCTTCAGGTAAAGAAAAAAGTCATTGGGGGCCAGATCAGGTGAGGAGGGAGGGTGTCCTAATACAGCTATTTGTTTACTGGTTAAAAACTCCCTCACAGACAGTGCCCTGTGAGTTGATACATTGTTGTAATGCAAGAGCCATGAGTTGGTGAAAAGTTCAGGTCGTTGTCATCTAACTTTTTCATGCAGCCTTTTCAGCAATTTCAGATAGTCAACTTGGTTAACTATGTGTCCAGTTGGTACAAATTTATAATAAACAATTCCATTGATATCAAGAAAGGTTAGCAACATCATTTGGACTTTTCATTTAGACCAGGGGCGTCAAACTCAATTAAAACACTGGCCATTTGGTGCAACAGGCAAGATTCACGCAGGCCACATCACATTTACAAACGTCACTGGAACTGAGTCAGCGCATTTATACACGCCCACAGGCCCCCAGGAAAGTCACCGGGCCATGTGTATACTCGTCTTCAGCAGTTAAAGGTTAACGAGGGAATTGTGTGTACGGTTCGATCTCCCCTAAGCACTATTTTCTTCATAACAATTTTTTTCTATTTTCATTTTATTTCAGAACATCGTGGGCCACAACAAATTACCTTGGGGGCCACATGTGGCCCACAGGCTGCCAGTTTGACACCCCTGATTTAGACTGATGGAACTATTTTGGTCATGGAGATTTAGCTGACTTCCATTGTGCACTTGGACACTTTTTCTCAGTCATATTGACACACCCATGTTTTATCACCAGTGAAAACACTGCCCAAAACATTGCCTTACCTCTCCAAAAGGGCTTGGCAAATTTCAACTCTCCTTTGCTTTTGTTCATTGGTAAGCTCCTCTGGGACCATTTGTGTACACACCTTTGTCATGCCAAAATGTTCAGTTATGATTTTCCTGTTTATCAATGTTTACTCAATTTGTTATTCCTTTCACAGTCAATTTGACTCACAATTTGACAAATTTCTGCAATGTTTTTGTCAGTTCTCGTTACTGGCTTCCCTAACTTCTTTTCATCAGTGATGCTTTCTCTCCCCTCAGAGAAATGTTTAATCCATTTGTACACTGCTGTTTTCTTCATGGCATTATCCCCATAAACGTGGACTAACATGCCCCTGATTTCACTTCCACACTTGCCAAGTTAAAAAGAAATGTAATGTTTGTTTGTTGCTCTAAATCAATCTCCAACATTTTTGTAATGGCACCCAAGAACACATAACAATAATGAACGCCACTAAGCAAACCACTGCCACACATTGACACAAACACAGCTGTGAAACACTGATATATTACAGCACTACTAATGTAAGCACATGGTAACAAGTTCACAAACTTACTTGACAGACTTTGTATACTTTATAGGAGGGTAAGCATGAGCTTCCAGTATATTAATTAGGTAAGTCACTGTCTTCATCCTTAGGTCTAAGGTAGCTGCCAGGAGAAATGGCAAAATGTACAGGTGTGTAAGTTTAACTCTACAACTCCAGGAGGGGACATTCTCTATACACGACAATATGGATAGCACTTCATGAAGCTGAGCAGAGCACATTCTTAATATACTGACATACACAGCATTCCTGCCAGAGGAAATTTGGCCTGGCAAGAGATCTTATAGTCTCAGAATATTTGGAAGATTTCTTCTAATTTAATTAATAAAATATGAAATTACCTGCCAGGCTGATAGATAGAAGAAAAACAATTTTTAAAAGTCTTGAATACACAAAAACTATAGGAAATATGGTGGGGGTAGGGTTGGGGAAGGATATCCTATAGTGGAATGACTATGCATTATGCTATTTAAAAATATCTTTCATGGGCCCATAATCCACTGATTTTTCTTCACTCATTTAAACTGATACCCCAAGAAACCTATGTATTCCAAATATTCTATAACCTTAGTATATGCATGAGGATGTAGACGAGAGGGGCTGCACCTTAATCTCTTTGTCTATAGTAACAGAACTACTCTGGACCTCTTAGGTTAATAGAAAAGAGAGATCAGGTGCTGCCCAATAAAACCAAGAATACAATGATTTCCATTTACTCCTTAACATTCATTAATATAGTATTTTATTATATGATCAAGCCACATGACTGATAAAAAATATTAATAACTTCAAACAGGCAATATAGTGAAAATTTAACATAGAAGATTATTTATTAAAGAATATCTTGTGGTTTATTTTCATTGCTGTTGACCTAATCAAATAATTTCTTTTTCCTTCTCTTGGGATGAAGGCAGGGATTTACTCCACAGGCCTGGATTCTCCATTTCTCCATATCACCTATGAGTTAACTACAGTTGACCTTTAAACAACATAAAAGTTAGGGGTGCCAAACTCTTGCACAGTCAAAAATCCACATATAACTTCTGACTCCCCCAAAACTTTAGTAATAGCCAACTGTTGATGGGAACCTAACCAATAAGATTAACTGTAGATGAATTCTTATTTTGTATGCTGTATGCATTATATACTATATTCTTATAACAAAGTAAGCCAAAGAAAAAAAATGGTATTAAGAAAAGTATAAGGAAAATACATTTATAGTATATATATATATATATTTTTTTTTTTTTTTTTTTTAATCAACGTATAAGTGAACCTCTGCAGTTTAAACCCAGGTCTCTCAAAGGTCAACTGTACTTTTGTGTTTTAGAAGAGAAAAAAAAAGTTGTCAGATTTGTTGAGAGGGAAACTAAAAAACATGCTTTTGTTTTTGAGATACTTGGCCAAGGTCATAAACTAGTGGCCAAAGTATAGCCAAGCAGATGTGTTTTATTTGGCCCACACAGAGGGTATTTTTTCCTAATTGAGCCAATATTTTAACATTTGATGGCTTTATTTTTTTTCAAGTACATGTCCAGTTTTTCTTTAAAAATTGGAAGATCTGGCTAGACTGAGCTAGGCTGACCATATTTCCTTAAGACAAAAACAGGCTTTTGAGATGACAAAAATGGGACAAGATTATGTAATATTCAAGATTCATGAAAAAGTAAGACAATAACAAAAGTTTAACTACATGAACATATTGAGCTAACAATTATTCTTCAGTGTCAGAACTCATACAAAAATTTAGGTAGACATAGAAGGGACTGGATTTTATCACGATCATATACGAATATTTTTCTGATGAAGTCATCTTACGCAGCAAATTTTGGTCTTTCAATACCTTATCATAAAACTTCTCACACTCCATGTTCTCACACAATGTTGTTTTACAACTGACACAGCCCTCATTGTCTCAACACTTAATCGAGACTTTTAGGCTATATGAAACCTAAAAAACTAACCTAAATCACCACAAAAGAACATAGAAATGAGTGCAAATGAATGACACTACTTTATTGCATATAAAAAAACCATAAATAATACATATATCAATAAAAACACATAAAATATCACATGAGCAGTAAAAAAAAACAAACCTGTATGGGATACCACACTGAGCACTCTAATGCAAGATTGCGGTGTCCAGACTGTCAAAAAATCACAAATATACACCAAAATTTTTTAAAAAGGAATGAACACCCAAACTGCTATCACAAACCAGTATATGCTAATGTTCCACCAGAGAGTTTTGATGTAGTAAAAAAAAGCTAATAACCTGTTGAACCGAAATAAAAGTCTAAAAATTCTGAATTAAATTGACTGTAGGACAGAAAGCATCTCTATGAGTTGAATGATGGTAGAAATAAGAGTAAGACCCACAGTCACTGCATCCCACACTCCTAACCTGATGGAAGCCAACAGTCAGGTGAGCCCATTCAGTAGTCATATGCATTGAGGCTCTCCTGGTTCCCATGTGCTGAATGGAGCTTATCAACTGCCTCTTGAATTCCCTGCCACTGCAAATAAGCAAGGGGATGTCATCTGAGCACTGCTAGCTCAAGAAGCCTGAATGGATAAGTAAATGGAACTTCCTCTTTCTTCTCACTAGTAGTATTACTGCACACACTGACTAGCATAGAGTCTTGTGATAAATAAACAACTTGCATTCAGTTTTTTACAAAAAGTAAAAAATTGACATATATATTAAAATGATGGGATTGTTGGGGAAATATAACAAAAATGATACTGCCTCGTTTAAAATGGTGTGAATGGTCAGCTTACACTGAACCCTCATTCCCACATGACAACACTTAGCAGAGCCAGTATGGGCTGCCCCTTCTGACAAGGCTTGTTTTCCTGCTCACTACCATTGCAGCGCTCCCTCCTGGCTCCCTGGTTTGCCTGTTGCAATCATTCCCCCCTTCAATGCCTGGTCTTACAGGCACCGGCATTAGCAACCCCTGGTTAGAACTTTGGGAAGAACTAGACTATATTATGAAGTTAGTATGCATAATAAGAGATTAGAGCAGGACTGCTACATAATTTGGAGAGGCCAGTGCAAAATGAAAATGTGAAGCCCCTTGTTAAAAAAAGGAAGTTTAAGAATTATAAAATGACAACAACAGTGCACTAAGTCGAGTGTGACGCATATCCAAGCACGGGGCCCTGTAAAACTGCAGAGGTTATACATATCTATGAAGCTGGCCTGGATTGGAGGCTTAGTGCTTCCATCAATTGAAAAGGGGAAGGCGTGCCAGGGTGCTTAACTTTCCTTCCCCCTCTAAGAAAGGAAACAGAGTGCTAAGGGTTCTGTGATGTGCCTGGTCTTGGTACCTTGTCGTGTGCAACATCTCTGAGGTGGTGGACCCTTGGGTAACTGTTTAGGAGCCTGCAGTGACTGAGCATTCATCAGTGATGTTTGGGGAACTCAGGCATAGGTCTCAGTAGCTAAACTTAGAACAAGTGAAATGAAGCCTTCTTCAGAAACACCTAATTTCAAATGAGAGCAAAGGCAGTGATGAGTACTGTGGTTTTGAAAGCAAAGGCTCAAGTTTCTCAGCTAAGTGTTGAAGAACCTTGGAAACAAGGCTGCTGCCATCCTATTCATATATGGATGAAACCTGGAACTGGCTTTAATATGGTTGGGATAGGGTGGGTAAACCCAACACTGTCATATAAGGCTTATAATAGAGACTATTTTTTGTTTAAGAGTTTTGGCCTTTAAAAATGGGATTTGTTGAGCCTAATGCCACTCTGTTCCCTGCTCTACCCTATTATTCTCAACATGTAGGCTTTTCTTACTGCAAAATAATTTTAATACCCATAAATGCTTATGTTCTTAAACTCAACAATTTAATCTTTATGCATTCAGTTCTTGCTAAGCATCTGTTTCTCAGCACTTTTTCTTTTTGTCTTTAAAATAGTTCAGTTTAAACCTTAATTTTACCTCATGGTACATTATTATAGTTTTTTTAGAGTAGCTTAAGTTTATAGAAAAATTAAAATAAAGTACAGAGTTCCCATATTTTCCCTTAAAGGTTTTCTATATATAATATGTCATATGCAAATAGTGGCAGTTTATTCTTCCTTCCCAATTTGAATGCCTTTTATTTTATTTATTCATTTATTTATTTTTCCCTAATTGCTCTGGCTAGGACTTCCAATTCCACATTGAATAAAAATGATGAGAGTGTACATAATTGTCTTCTTCCTTTTAGAGGACAAGATTTTAGGTTTTCACTGTTGATTATGTTATCTGTGGGTTTGTCATATATGGCCTTCATTATGTTGAGGTATGCTCCCACTTTGTTGAGAGTTTTTATCAAATTTTGTCAAATGCTTTTTCTGCATTTATTAAGGTGATCGTATAATTTCTAGCCTTCATTTTGTAAATGTGGTGCATCATATTGATTGACTTGCGGATATCGAATCATTCTTATATCCCTGAAATAAACCTTACTTAATTGGGTATATAATCCTTTTTAAACTATTGCAATTTATAAATACATTGCATATGTGAGAGTTCAAGAGCATTATTGAATTTGTTGTTTTGCAGACAAATGACAAAATTCCCAATGAAATTCTATTACTCTTCATTTCATGGAAAAATCCTTATAATTGATAAAATTAAGTAGTGAAAAATAGTTTAAAGGGCACTGTGTGCATAATATCATGTTTCATATCTGACAAAACACAAATTTGCAGACCCAGCATTCTAAAATTTTAAGATGTGTATTGTGACTATAGGTGATAAGTTCTTCTGTTTTTTACAGTAAAATTTTTAGAAAGCTTTTTACTTTGGAATTATTTCAAATCTATAGGAAGTAATAATAATATTAATATAAAGAATTTCTGAATGTACTTATGTACTTTATCCCAGGCAGACAATTTCTGGGCAAGGGCTACTTCTCCCAAGTCTCCCAGTACACTAGTTGTTTATTTTATTAATGTTATCTAGCCAATTATCCCAAAATTTCTTGACTGCCATTGATGTCTTGCCTAGCCCTGCTTTACCCAGATTGACCACTCCATCTCTCTGTATATATGTGTGTGTGTGTATATATATATATATATGTGTGTATGTGTGTGTATATATATATGTGTGTGTGTATATATATATATGTGTATATATATATATGTATGTGTGTGTGTGTATATATATATATATGTATGTATATATATATATGAAGATACTCTGCCCCTTTACTCTTAAATATATCAATGTATATTTTCTTTTTTTTAATTTATTTTCATTGTTTTTGACAGAGAGAGAGGGAGATACAGAGGCAGTGTCAGAGAGAAGGGGGAGGGCCCAGAACAGTCTCCGTAGTTGCACATCATTGTTTTTTTTCCACATAGTTTCATTCCACAGGTGGGCGCGGGACTGCACCAGGCAGGAACTGGACCGGAGTCTCACCCCGGTGAGAATCAAACTGGGGGCACGCCCAAGTTCAGCATGTGGGTCCACATGGGCCGGGACCGGGATTCAATCCTCGGTCCCTGGGGCTGCAAAGTGAGCGCTTAACCCACTGAGCCATTCCGGCTTCCCCATATTTTCTTAGAACAAAGACAATCATATAAAACCTCAGCAAAATTATAAAAATCAGGAAATTTAACATTTATACAACACATCCGTATAATCCAAGTGCTGTTCAAATTTCACCAGTGTTCTCAGTAATAGTCTTTTAGCAATTTGTTTTTCTGGTCCAAAATCCAGTTTAACACAATTACTTCAGATGAATCATACATTCATCTTTCACATTCCTTTGTTAGAACCCTGATGATGCATAAATTAGTTTTTAGATTTCCCACAGTTATGTCTTAAAATAAATGGATAAAATGCTAGAAAAGATTCAATCTCTCTTCAGGGATGTCATAACAGATACTTCAGGAGGAAGTATGATTGAATGTATTTACAACTTCTTGTTTTATTCCATAATGATCCACATAAGAGCTGTGTATACATCAGAGCAGTAAATATGAGTCTGATGCTTGGGCTTTGGTCCATAATATAAGCAGAGATAACAGGTAACTCACATTATTAGGTTGATGAAAAATAATGAGCTATATGACTTTTCACTGTGCACTGCTATGGATTTCATTTATTTACAACACTATAAACTGAGCAATGAAAATTGTTTGGTCAATCCAGCATCTGCTGGGCAAGAGTCAAGATTTTTAGTATCTTCTTGAGATACGATCTGACTATTATATGTTAGTTTTTGTCTAAGATTGATGCAAATGTTACTAATAATAGTGGGCTATATAGTGACTTGAATAATAGTGAATATATGCAATATTTTTTGTGCAAAACTGTGGAGAAACAATATAATTTATTATAAGTGATAACATTCTTAGGAAACTTATGAAGACATATTGAAGAAACCTGGAATTGTAAGTAAACTTTATTTCACCATAAAATGAAATTTAAGGGGATGCTGGGATGGCTCAGTAGGTTGAGCACTCATTTGCAGCTCCATCCAAGGGTAGAGTCCTGGCCATGGTCCACGCAAACTCATATATTGAACTGGTGTGTGCTTCCCATGTGGAAGGCCCCTGGCTGAGTTCCCACCCTGTGTGCCCTGTGCCTCCCTGTGTGGAATGAAACTATGTGAAAAATGAATGACATACAACTATGGCGACTGCTCTGGGCCCTCCCCCTTCTCTCTGTCTCTCTCTGTTTCTTTGTCTGTCAAAACAATAAAATAAATCTTAAATATATTTTATTTATTTATTTATTTATTTATTTATTTTTGGCAGGGAGAGAGATACAGAGACAGAGAGAGAACTGAACTGAGGGAGCTCCCAGTTCAGCATATGGTTCCACACGGGCAGGGCCGGGATTCAATCCCCTGTCCCCGGCGCTGCAAAGTGAGTGCCTAACCCACTGAGCCATCCTGGCTTCCCCATAAATCTTAAAACAATGAAATTTAAAAATTTATAACATATATATGTTTGATAAAATATACTTTTGACTAAAATGTCAAAATTTTAACTTTATATGAGGCTGGCTGTCAGGAAAAAGTCAAGCCATAATTGTCTCTATTTTTCATATCACACTGCTGGATACTTTCTGGACAGCCCTCATACAACCAAAAGTTGAGAACCACTAATAGTCACAAGTTGAAAAGTATCAATTATTAAATAGCAAACTAATCTACCACTTTCCTCAATTTTTAAAAAAATATCAGTTCATTAAAAAGTTATTATAGGATTATTTGCACCCAGCATAACAGCCAAATGTGGTGAAATTGCCCAGTCCCAGCATCAGCCTTGGCTGCAAATACCCCAAAGAGAATGTGTTAACAATTACTTTTAGTGCTCGTGTATCTTTAGTCTCATTTATAATCAGTGAGTAAGCCTTTGTCTTTCATAACATTGATATTTTTGAGGGATACACAAAGATATTTTTAAAAATAACTATCAACATATTTTTCATATTAATTTATAATTTGATTCAGGATATGCATTTTTGGCAAGAACACTATATAAATGATTGTGCTCTTATTAATGTGTATATAAATGATGTGTTCTTATTAATATGTCACATCAGGAGGCACATGATTCAATTTGTCCCGTTATTGGTGATGTTAATTTTGATCATGTTCATGTGGTGTTCGCTAAGTTTCTCCACTGAAAGGTAATATTTTTTTTCTTTTGTATTGCTAAGAAATTTGTAGGATGCTATAATTTGAGAATATGTAAATATCCTGTATATCATCAAACTTTTACCCACTTTTTAACATTTATTGATAATTCTTATCTGAATCAGTTATTACTATTATTATTTTAATTGCAAAATAGTAATTTGCTAATTCCATTATTCCTTTCACATTTACTATTGACATTCTACTTACAGTGAAAAGCTTCCCTTTACTATGTGTGTGCATGTGTGTGTATGTGTGTGTGTGATCAGTATGGAATCATAGGTTCTTATTTTATTCAGTTGGTTATAATCTGTTGTTATCATTCTTTATTTTGATGTTTATATTGTCCCAGACTTGGGCAGTGAGAGTCACATCAAATTGACTCCTGTGATTTTTTTTTGTCATGCCTCCTTCAGGTTTTGAGCATTTTCTTATTATTTTTCACAGATGTTCCAGGTTCACCCTATAGCCACAAAATCAACCAAAAAGCTTTGGTTCCTTGGCATTTAGAAACTACATTCTGAAGAATAGGTGGACTCATGACAGTAGGATTTTTTTTAATACTTAAGGAATGATTCATCAGTGTATAATAATCAGTACATGATTATTATTCAAAGGTTGAATCTTACAGTTTTCATCAATGAGATAAGTTGACAGAAACGACACATAAATTGTTAAGTTAATTTATCTATGATGTAGCAGGAGGAATTTTTATATTATTGCGCAGACATGTGATCACATTATATTTATTTCATGCATTCCTTTGTCCTCAGCTTTTCATGACTTAATACTAGCCTATTTATTTTCCAGGATATGATAAGACTTACATAAACTGTTCTTAACACCTTGGAGAAAAGCACTATGAAGAGATCAAGAAAGTCTGGATATGTCAACCACAACTGAGAAAATAAATAATTTTTAAAAGTTTTTTTTTAAGAAATTCTGCTAATTTTATTTAACAATTGCCAATAACTTATTCAAACCACTTATTAAACTTAAGGCTAATTTGTATTGATATTTTGAAATGAGACAAAAGCTAATTAGTAAGTCACGTTAACTAGCCAAGTGTTTTCCACAGCAACAGGCATAGAGTCAAAAGTTTATTAGTTCTGTAAAGGGAAGGGAAAGAAATAGGATGCTCAAACACTTTGTCTAGATTTTTCACAAGCAGCCACCAGGTGGCAGAGCACTACACCACAGAGCAGTTTGAACATCCGTTAAGACTGAAGTGGTTAATGGTGGGCTTCTGTTTGTTTTATTTTCTTTATAAAACCAATTCCAAAATATTTTGATATTTTTATTTTTTAATATTATTTATAAAAAATGACTCAGCTGTTTATTCTTCTAAAATGAAATCATGTAATCTCAAATGATATTTAAGCACTTGATATTTTAATAAGCGGTTTTAATAACCACTTATTCAGAAGTTTTCACCTTTGTTGTTCCAGTATGCCATTAAAACTATACTATATCTAATGTGTAAAATGAAAGATATATTTGGAACAAGCTGTATTTCAACTTTTTAGTCAACTTGAGTCTAAAATCTACATGTAGTTAGAACTGTAAGATCATCTTCATATATTTAAATATTTTTCACACATTAAGTGTATGTATAAGAAATTTATAATAAACACCATTTGGTACAAATTCAATTGATGAGTCTATACATTTATTTGTTATAGACCTCTAAGGAAATTGCTGTCTCCCTCTGCATATCTGTATGAAATCTACAGGTGTTCTAGAAAACAAATGAGTAATTATAGTTAAGTTAATCAGGATTTTAGAGCTGCATGTAAATTTTTTTCTTTAGCATATCTAATGTTACTATTCCTCATGCAGTCCTATACATTCTTTATGTTAAATATATAGTTCAATACTTAGACAAGTAGTTACAAAATCGCCATCTATAAATAATCCATTACTGTTGATTTAAAACAATCATTCTAAGATTGATGTTCTTTGAATCCTGATCTTCTAGATTTTGTACAACCATTGACAGATTATTTTTAATTCCTTGCTTTTGAGGGACTTTTGTGACAGGGAATTTTCTTTATGACTGTGTTGGTAAAATGTAAATAGTACACTTTCAATTTAGAGTGCCATACTTAGGATTTCAAAACACAGCACAGCTGGGTATTTAGTACTACAATTGTGGTTTGGTTGTAAAAAAGTAGAAATAAATTAATAGAATGTGAAAGTGAAGTCTCTTAGGAAATAGTGTCCCTTGTACAAAGATAATCAAATGCTGAGAAATCTTTAAGTGATTTGTTTTCCTCCTACTGTTGTGTGTGTTAGATGTAGTTGCAGTAACATCTGGTTTATCCCTGTAATCTGTAGTTTACACTTTGCATTTGAAAAACAAAGGAGCGTTTTTCTTAAATATTACATTTGTGTTTTCACTTACAAACTACTTGGCATGTGCTTCTCCGTGAATTTACGTTTTTGCTTTCTTGCTTGGATCTCCTTTTTGGATCCTAAACTTAAATGTTTCTCCAGATTTCTCTATATTGTACTCTAAGCAAATCAGTTTTCTAAATGGGAAAATACTATTTATAGGGACATTATTTTCACTTGAGGAATGAAGAACCTTTTTTAAAGGGTTACATTTCATCATCTTTTCATTAGTCACTTATATTTGCTGTCTTTTCGTATTTTAAAATTAAAAGCTACATATGGTGCCTTAACGCTGGGTGGGTCATTCAGTGGACTGCTGCCCTGTTTACGCTGAGCAGACTAAATATAGAAATGAGCATATAGCTTGCATCAGTTTCAGTATCACGCCTTGTTTCTATGGAAAATACACGATTCAATTTAATTACATACTCTGTCGCTCTTTAAGACAGGGCTTCCAACAGGGCCAAACAATTCTGAAGCGGGTTTGTCTTTTTTTTTCTTCTAAGGGCTAATCAGACGAGATTTGTGGTATTGAAATCACTAAGAGGTAATTACGAATGATTTTGTGCAATTCAAAAATGAAAATTTCCTCCCCAAAGCTCCAAATCTTTGAGTCTATTTTGTTTTAAAATAATGGAAGTTTGTTGCTTTACTTCCCTATCACACTAGTGTTGTGCATGAATTTCTCAAATACCAAGAGTGAAAATATGTTTCTATAAAGAAAGATGAATGGATTCCAAAGTGACAGTAAGAAGTGACACTTAATATACTTGTAGAAGCAGAAATTTCCACATGATGAAAGACAGGGGAATTTAGTCCATGAAAATAATATTAGTAATGGATTTCAACACTGAGATTTTTAATTGTTTCTTTACAATCAGAAGAAAAAAACACATTTTCCAGAAAACTATGTATATAGTCTGTTGACATGATCATTATTTTTTGCTATTACAGTAGAAACTGGTAATTACATTTTTTAGAATGACACTCTGATAATTATATACTTAAATATGAATCCTGATGTTTAATTAGGTCACATGACTGTAATATCAGCTTGCATTAGCAGCAGATGATCAAATCCTAACAATTCATTCCTTAGACGAAATACAAGAAGAAAAGGCTGCTATAATTGTGATATTTAAATAGAATAAACCATAATGCAGTACAATATTCTTTAAATATTTTAATGTTTACTAATGTTATTGAGTAATGAAGTTTATCATCATGGCATATTCTTCTTAATTACTCTGGTAGCGATAAGCACATAGGAAAGAGCATAGGGTTTTTTTCTTCCAGAAAGCTTTCAAATTAAGCTCAGAGCAGAATTCAAAACATACTTGAAATCGGCTTTGTATATTTTTAATATGCATAAGTACATACTATTAATATTTTCTGAAATTAGTTACATTGTGCTTGGATATTAGGTAATTTTATTTTTTAGCCTATATCATAAGCCTGTGTTTATTAGTTCTTGCTTTCACTTTTTTCTAATTTTCATTGATAAATAATGCAGTGCAAATAAAGCCTCTTATTTTTAACATAAGTATCTATCATTTACAATCATAAGTTTCTAAAAAGCTTAAACACATGCCATGCGATATCATATTTTAATGTTTAATTTTGCATTTATTTATGAGTGCAGGTTTTTTGGTTAATTTTGTTTGAATTCCTCTTTGTTTCTCTAAACCACACTACTGGTATTTACCAGTTTTATTCATTTGCCACAAACACAAATATGTCCTAATAGACTTTAGCTATTCATTATTGAATCTTAATGCAACCTTCTTTCTGTAGCATTTTTCTTCATAAAGAGATACCTTTACGGTGTACTTGCTGTACCTCTTTGATACCTGTGCGAAATACAGTATATTTCTTTGTATTTTGCCCAAATATTTGCTCTTGAAGGTACAAAAATTAACTGTTAAATAGCTACCATAAAACTCATATGTGTAGGTTTAATGATACAAGTGTTTTTAAATATTTATAAATTTTAAAACCTCCTTATAATGTGTCTAGTGATTTACACAGCTAAAACAACTTGAGTACTTTTCCATTTCGTCCATAAAAGCTAAGATTTCCCATATATATAGGTAACTTTACTACTCAAAAACCCTGCCTTGAAATTGTTCCACACATTGTCCTGGACAATGCTACCAGAATTTTTATTAAAAAATCCTGCCTTTTTTCCCTTGTAGCTACATCTGCTATAACTCACAGCTAACAATATATATGTTTATATTGTAATGAAAGTCCTTCCTGAATGACAGAAATCTAATATTGCTTGAGTGGATTTGAAAATTAGATATTCTTTTATTTCATGGGCAAGAGATTACCTTTTTCATACACTTTGTATCTTTTTGTGTTTATTAAAGCAGCTAATTGCATTACAACAATGACAAAATGTGTGTAATAATACTACTGTATTTATAAATGATATTTGGTACTTATGATACACCCTAAGGAATCTACTTCCTAACACTAGGGGTCATTTTAGTTTGCGCTAATATTCTAATGTATTTCGTTTTAATAAAAGAGGTTAAGAATATGACAATTGGTAGAAAAGTGCTATTCTGGAAAAACATTTTCTTGGGCTCAAATCACTAATTTTTTTCATAGGTGGACTGTGAATAGATTCCATTACTTGGTCTAATTAAAAAAAAAAAGTGTGCTTTGAGTTTCCTATCTAAAGTTCATTTTTGTTAATTCAACTAAAATATTCAGGCTTATTTTGAGGGCATATTGCTTTAGTTCGTGTTTTTGTCTGTGGTTGCTATTTACTATTTTGTCAGCATTTGGGTTTGCTTGGTATTTTTTTTCAATCCTTTTCATTCTGACCCTCCTGAGCCTCAGTGAGTCATCTTCATTTTTCACTAATTTTCAAAATGCTATGAAGTAAAGTCAATACATGCATTAGAATGGAGATTATTTTCTTTCCTTAAAGTGAATACTTTCTATTATGATATCTCAGATTTTCCTAATTCTAAAAGTTTTTAAAATTTCAAGCTCCTGCCTACAAGTACTTTGTGTTTGTCCTCTGGGACTTTATAATATCAATTTCTTATTTCTTTTATAAAATTCACTTTAGGGCCACGATACTGGACATGAAAGATAATATAAGGGAAAAATATTTTCAGTGTAGCACTATGTATTTTAGAAGGCACTACAGATATGTAATATGAATTATGATCCTGTTTATATTGAATGGAGTGCATAATTGCAAGCTATAAATCATTTCTGGGTATCTGAAAATGTTAGCCTTCTTACTCTGGTTACCCATATAAATAAAGATAAGTCATATTTGTTTTTCTAAATCCAATTTTTTAATCTGCTTAAAATCTGTTGTTTCAGAAAGCATAGTGTATTTTCTGTTTAAGATTTTCAATCGAAAATGAAAGTATTTTCTTTGATTCAAAAACTGGATACATTTTCTATTTCTAGTATTTGTTTGACCTATGAAAAATACCAAAAGAAAGCTATTTTTTCTATTAAAAATGAATACATGATCAAAATGTCCATTAAGCTTATATGGTTCAAATGACAGGGAGTTCCAATTTTCTAACTTAGAATCAGAATTACGGCCTGAATTTTCAGACATGTCTGTTACACCGTGCATAGCTCCAGCTGCAGAGGTCTGTGTTCTGCCCACAGAATCTGCTGGTTGCCTACCTGAAAAAAGAAATGAAAGAGCAATGCTGTGTTTTCATTCTGCTACTAATTGTCCATCCTGTTTTGCAACTGGTCTTAATTTGGAAAATAAAAGAGAATAAAGTAAATTTTCAGTAGGTAATGTTTTAATGTTCTCATACCTAAGGACAAAAAGGTTCTAAACTACAGAGAAGTTTTATTACAAGGATAATGGAAAGTGGTGAAACGTGCAGAAACAATATTATTGCTCACACTCTAAGCTTAAGTTACATGTTGATGTTAAGGGTATCCTATTACCAAAATCACTGATGTCTGTACTATCCGAGGCTAATGTACCACATTGCTAAAAATGCATAATTTAAATCCATTTGGAGGAATGATATTGAAAGAATAGGATATAATGCAAACGGTGCGGTAGAGGGAGTAAGGACATCCAAGTTTTAATGTAATCTCTGTCATTTGTTATCTGTGTGACCTTTAGGAAGTTACCGCTCTTTCCTCGCCTTTGTTTCCTTATTTGCATAATAATTAAGAGGCTATATGGGTGGTATCCACTATCTTTCCTGTTTCTATGATTCAATACATCCTTCTGTCTTGTACTCTTAGCAGTTAATTTTCTTTCTCAGAAAGCAGAATGGTCCCCTTTCATACAGTATTACTTTAGATATGTATGCTAAACTGCTTTGTAATGAGGATATTGTAAAAAGCTTAAATATATGCAATTATATTTCATGTTTTAATGTGTAATTTTTCATTTATTATGACTGCAGTTTTTTTGTTAACTTTTTTCTAATTCCTCCTTACTTCTCTAAACCACACTGACTAATATTTAAGTTTTATTTATTTGATACAAACACAAATATGTCATAATAAATTTTAATTATTCATTATTGAATCTTAATGCAACACCTTTTCCATAACATTTTATTTTGTAAAGAGATTCCTTTACAGTGCATTCCCTGCACTTCTTTAATAACTGTGGGAACTATGTGTCTTTATATTTTCCCTCCAATATTTGCTCAAGATAAAAAAAAAATTAACTATTAAACGACTACCATAAAACTCATATGTGTAGGTTTAATGATACAAGTGGTTTTAAATATTTTATAAATTTTTAAATCTCCTTATATCTAATGATTTATACAGCTAAAACAACTTATATACTTTTCAATTTTGTCCATAAAAGCTAATATTTTCCATATATAGGTAACTTTACTACTCAAGAAAACTACTTTGAAATTGTTCCACACATTGTCCTTGAATAAAAATAATTAGGTTAAAAATTAATAATTACATTAATTTCCAAAATAATACCTATGTAAAAGGTATTTTACTTTTATGAGTATAATATTACTATACAGATTATAGATTAGTATATGAGGGCTGTCTGGAAAGTATTCTGCCATGTAATATGAAAATTAGAGATACTTATGACTGGATTTTTTCCAGACCCATGTATACATATATTCAAAAATAAGAGTGTAGAAGATGACTATATATTACTATGTTTCTAGTAACAGGAACTTTACCTGAGCCAAACCCATCAACACTTCAACACTAAAAGAAAAACCCAGTAGAGCATTTAACTGTATTATATTTTTTATAAAGCCAAATTCTCTGAAAGGTCAAAATCCTCTTCCAAACAATGATACTCAAAGGCATTCACTCAAATTTATTCAGGAATATTGTCGGTAAGTGTGTATAAAAGAATCGACAGCTCCTCTTCTTTCCTTTATTTTTTTGGAGACTCATAACTTTAACCATATTGGAACACGTAACATGGCACAAAATATTACCATTAAAAAAATATATTTCCAATATATATTAGTTGCTATTCTAGCATGGTTGCAATGGGATTTGATGTCATGAAAATGGTAGCCCTCGAGAGAAACACACTACAAAAGCAACTCCTTTCCACCCTTCTTCCTCCCCCTGAAATAATAACAATTTGCTAAATTGTTGGGAAGTTGTTATAATTCCTTTTCCAAATTATTACTCGCCCTTTAGATTAGAAATGAGGCCAGGGTTAGCAATCAGCTATAAATGGTAGGATTTTTAAAGTAAGAAGCACTTGTCTGATTGTGAAGTGGAGGCCATTACTGCCTTGATTGGGCCTTTTTTTTTTTTCAGCTCCCTTGATTTGCGGTTGAGAGCACACATTCACTTCTGTACTGTTAGCAATCATAGCTTCCCCCTCTCATTTTTGCTCAGCGATTTAGGGTCCACTACTTTGGCACAGCTGCCACCTTTTAGCCTCCATCATGCAGAACATATCCTTTAAAAAAAAAAAAAAAAAGGATGGATGGGAGCAGGTAACTAATGTCCATTCAGCTTCTTAACATTCCTATTTCAAGAGAACTTTTTCACTGAAAATAACAATCGTGTTGGAAGTTGAACTTCTACACTCAATAAGTTTGTATGGAGACTTTAAGCTTGTTAGAGCTTATTTTCCATTTATGTATTCATCTCACCAGAAAACAAAAACAAAAACAAAAAAATAAAATAGGTGTGAAGCTATGGAGTTGACACTAAGTCATCCTAGGGCACACTTAAATTTAATGCTAGCATAGCCTCTGTTCTCTGGGAAATGATGCAGAAACAATAGCTTTTCTCTTTTCCTTGTTTTTGTTTTGGAGGGTATTTCATAACTGTTGCACCAAATTTAAGGTCTATGGCTCTACTAAAAATATAATTGAGTCCTAAGGTTCCTAGGAATAGGATTGCTGAGTCATATAATAGATCTACATTTAACTTAAGAAACCTTCAAACTGTTTTGCAAAGTGGCTGCATCATTTTATATTCTCACCAGCAATGTATGAGAGTTCCAATTCCATCACATTCTTGTCAGCACTTGTTATTGTCCATCTTTTTTATTATGGCCATTCTAGTGGGTGAAATATTGATCTCACTGCGATTTCAATTTGTATTTCCCTAGCAACTAATGATAATGACAATCTTTTCATGTGCTTATTTGATATTTATATATTTCTTTTGAGCAGTGTCTATTCAAAACCTTCACCCATTTTTTAAATGGGTTGTTTTCTTATTATTGATTAGTAACAGTTGTTTATATATTCTGCATTTAAGTCCTTATTGAATATATGAGTTGCAAATATTTTCTTGCAGTCTGTAGGTTGGCTTTTGACTTTCTTGATAGTGTATTTGAACCACAGAAGTTTTTAATTTTGAGCAAATCTCTTTTGAACTCTTAATGGAGTACAGTATCTCATCGATTCTGTATTCAATTGTTTAAGTAGTCAGAAAGACAAGTAAAATATTAAAAAACAAAAAACACTAATTATACTTGGGTCAGTGTACAAAAACAAAGAAATTGTTTTGCTAATCCATTTTCTTTAAAATAATCTGAAAGCTTTCACTAGAAGAAAATGTTTTATTTTTAACTCTTCATTGATAAATTTCTGTGGGTCATTTGAATCTTTTTTTTTTCTTCTTCTTAACTAGGGTGGCAGAAATTCACAATTCAGCGTTGCCCACGTCACAAATGATTTTAAACAATGAACATGTATCAGTGAACCCAAAGCAACAAATTCTCTGTGCTTCTATCTCTGAGTGATAGTATATGGTTGAAAAAAAATCAGGATGCAAAGGAACTTGGTCTCAGATGCAGACCCTGATTTTTGCCTTTCTGGGCCCACTGCATTGCCTTATTTGTGAAATGCCTTCTCAGGTTCACCCACATGAGGAATGAGTAGCAGCAGCAATTTTATAACCACTGCTTAATGCCAAGTTTTCCAGACAAATTTGGTAGAAATGTGCATAAAACTGTTAGCAATAAATGCATCTGTTTAGGAGTTCCTTGTTGGGGAAAAGCTTCTGTGGTTCAAGATACCATGAGGCAGACGTAGGACTTGTGGCAATACACAGCTCGAGTATGGTGGAGATGTATATACCTTCCTTTTTCACAATAAAACAACAAGCATTACAATACTTTTCAGAGCCAACAATTTAGAAGTACCCAATAGTACCCAACAGTGAATCCTTTGGACAATTAAATAATTAACTGTTAATAAGTTTGCTTTGCAAGTCCAGATTTCCATCTGGCTTTTGTTGTGTATTGTAAACAACATGTGTCCATAATGCAGTTTGGTTGCCTCTTTTTCACCTTTGCACCGTTATTAATTTAGCCACAGATACCCAAAAAGCACATACAATTGCACAAAATATGAAGAAGTACTTTTATTTGACTTTTATAGCCAACTTCAGAGTATGATTTTTAAAATGAATAGTCTGGATATAGCTAAGAATTCAGTAACTACCATTGTTATATTTTATCTTATAGATGCAAGCGTTGCAAATATAGTGTTAACAATGGCAAGTGTTGTGTGGCCTAAATGTTTCTTTAAAATTCTGTTGCACACAACTAAGTCATTATCTTTATTATTTTTACTCTTAATTTAGCACTATGTGTCACCTTGATTATTTTTTTTAAGTGAGTTTCAATTGAGGTTCCTCTAAGAATATAACTGATAAGGACACAGTTAATCCATTTTTGATAGAGTTGCATATTTGTTCAAATTATTAGAATACACTGAAATCTGAACTGAAAGATGGTGAAGGTAAGTCTGTTTATCGTAATCAACTTAGCAAAGATAAAATGCAGTGCTAATAAGTAGTTAATTAAGAAAAAACAAAAAGGTCCATTAAGTACAGTCAAGTATCACCAGAAATAAAAACAGGTGAATTTGGAACACAAAATTGTTCGATAAATGTCAAATAACTAAAGCAAATCTTAGTAGCATTTACAAAATAAAAATAGAAAAGGCATATCCCCACACAATAAACTGTGCTCTGGAAAGAAAAGAATGCCAAATAGAGGGAAAGTATGACTGTTGATTTCTCCTTGGAACAAATGGAACTTTAGCAGAACACCTGTGGTTTAGATCAATACGATTTATTGTAAAACAAGATGAATATTTTTGATCTCTTAAAGGACTGGGCTATATTAATTAACTTACTTTATACACAAAAAGGAAATACCGGTAAGCCACTTTTCCCCATCATGAAAGTTCTGCAAGAAAGAAAATAAATTTGTTACAATTTATCAAAACCTGAGTTCAAGCAGACCTCATCAGTCTATTTTATAACTAGCATAATATTAACATTATTTACCCAGGCTTCATTTCTTTTGCCTCCATATGCTCTGTAAGAGTTCAGAGCCCTGCAAAGTTCTCGGTACCTGCTCTTGGGAGTCCCCAGAAGATACTGTGTATTTGTGAATAGGTTGAGTGAATGATCTTGAGAAATTTGCTGTTCTACTGTTCCCATGGGGTGCTAGACACTTACTGACTTGCACTGCTGCTTCTATTAGGTACCATAGAGTACAGCAAACATCACTATTCCCCTCCCCCACTCCTCCTCTTACTTTTTGTTTTACAGCCTCCTCTCCATGGGGGTTGCCTGGGTATGGATCTAAGTGTGAAGCACCACACACAGTGCTCAGATTTGCTCCTCTGTCCCAGTTTGGCTATATTTTGTAGCATTCATGTCTGTGCTTAAATATCTCATCTCTTCATGCATGTTTTTCACCTTTTCCATTAGACCCCTTAGTATTTGTATCATTATTTAAAGTCCTGATTTGATAGTTCCAACAACTAGGCCACCTCTGAGTTTACTTCTACTGACTGCTTCCTCTCTTGAAAACATTTTCTTGCTTCTCTGTGTACCCTGTACTCTTTTATTGTATTTTAGATATTTTTTTATTTAAAAAAAGGCAATGGAAAACAAGTAAATAATATTTAACTCCAGAAAAGAGTGCACACCCCATTTCCTGCCAAACTGTTTGAGTAAGGAAGAGATGGTGAGTGACTCTGATTTGTGGTTGAATTCTTTTTTACAGCCTTAGTTTGATTCAATTCAGTACTGGCTTTAAATATTTTGAGCATGGGATCAAGATTTTTCCATCAGAAGGAGTTAGCCTCTGAGCACTGATGAGATTCCTGAAATCTACAGCAATGCCTCCAGATTTCTGCATTATGGGTGATCTCTCTCTGCTTATAGCAAGGATGCCAGATATAGGAGTTGCTTGGAAGTTCTCTCTGCTCTCCAGTTCTGCTTAAGAATGTATGCACTTAAAAGCTCTCTCCTCCCTGTTGCTCTGCTGTCAACTTCAGAAGGCAGCTGCTTTTATTCTATGAAAGTGCAGGATGCTTTGGAGAACTTCATTAGCTCTCTTGCTCTTCCCCAGTGTTGGTAGTTGCAATCTCAGCATTCCTTAGATGAGTTTCTTCTAATCTATGCTCCTGCCCTGTCCTCTGCTTTCAGGTAGCCGCCTGTCTTGAACTTTCCTACCTCTCCTACTCTGCCCTCTGACTATTGCATACAACTCCCAAGCATTCTGTGAAAAAAAAAAAAGGAGGGGAGGAAGCCAGGATGGCTTAGTCGGGTAACTGCTTGCTTTGCTGCCCCAGGACCGAGGATCAAATCTTGGCCCTGGCCCTGGCCCTGGCCCATGTGGACCCATATGCTGAACTGGAGTGTGCTTCCCATGAGGACGGACTCCAGTTCAGTTCTCACCTCCTCTCCCCACCCCCCGCCCCACCCCTCCCCCCACCCCAGCTTGGCCCCTGGCTCGAAAAGGGCGTGCCTCCCATGCAGAGGTCCCCAACCCAGCTCCTGCCCTGCGGGGCCCCTGCCCACCCATGTAGAAGGAAAGCATGATGAAAATTGATGCCGAGCAACTATGGAGACTGCTCTTGGCCCTCCCCCTTCTCTCTGTCTCTCTCTGTCTCTGTCAAAAACAATAGACTGGATCTTGAAAGGAAAAGAAAAAAAGAGTTGGTGTGTGGATGCAATCTGTCTTGTATCTGAGGCTCCTTGTAATTCTAATCCATCATGCCTGCCCACTTGGAACCATTAAAAATTCTTTGAAAGTTTGTTTGGTTTTTCCTTAACCTTCTCTCTGGTAAATTCTGCCTCCTCTTGCTGTTCTAATAGGCATGAGAGCAGCTATGTGTCTCTTCCCTTCTATGAACGCATGCCATTTTCTGGAATATGGTTAATTTGGTATTCTTTGTTCTCATCTCTCCAGTGATTTTAAATCTTACCCAGTTTATTTTGGTAATTAGGCAGAGAGAAATGGTTTATTACAACTTTTTACATCCTAACCAGCATCTCCCCAGCTTGATTTTCAGAGAAAAAAAAAAATGTTCTTTCACTTTTGTATTTCGTAGGCTTATATAATATTCAATTGAGATGCTACATGTATAGCTGTCATGATCAGCTTGGGATCAAACCAAGCAGAATTTTGGTAAACACTATACTTAATTGGTAGAAAAAGAAATTTTGGGACACTATTAACCTCAAGTATTTATAACACAGGCATCAGTAAATAGGTTTTAAACTAAGTTATAGAGAACTCTCAAACCATTAAAAAACAAACAGATTTTACTGTATTACCTGTAACAAATTTGACCTTGTCATAAAAGCAATGCTTTGAATAAATCAAAACTCTCCATTAGGACTGCTAATTATATATACTACTCAAACTAGCAAACAAAGTTATGAAATCTTCACTCATCCAATTCAAATGTTAGTTTATTTAGCAAACATTTTTATGCATTTTTTATATTGCTAAATCATTCTTATTGGACTCTCTACTGTAAGGAAATTCTACATGTTGGACTGTTTTTGTATTCTGTCTTGCATACCTATTAATTACAAGGGCAGGCTGATAAATTTTGCCTTCACTGTAATATTTCTTTGTTACTTTGGATCAGGGGTGTCAAACTGGTGGCCTGCGGGCCACATGCACCCCCTGAGGTAATTTTTTGTGGCTCATGATGCTTTGAAATAAAATGAAAATAGAAAAAATTGTTATGAAGAAAATAGTGCTTAGGGGAGATCGAGGCAATACCGTACACACAATTCCCTTGTTAACCATTTAACTACTGAAGATGAGTATACACGTGGCCCAGTGCCTTTCCTGGGGGCCTGTGGGTGTGCATAAACGTGCTGACTCAGTTCCGGCGACGTTTGTAAATGTGATGTGGCCAACGTGAATCTTGCCTGTTGCACCAAATGGCCCGTGTTTTAATTGAGTTTGACACCCCTGCTTTAGATATATCTGGATCTAACCAGTTCTGTGTAGTCATGTGGTATCTCCCCTTCATTATTCTTGACCTTGCACACACACATGCTTACATTTTTCATCCAGTGCACATTGAAATGAAAGAGTGTTCAGACATTTGGTTCAAACAGTGTGCTCTTATTGAATTCTTCACAGCAAAAAAAAGTTCCTCCAGTTGAAATTCACAGACAAATGCAAGCCGTTTATGGTGTTCAGTGTGTTGATGTGAGTACAGTAAGACACTGGGTAAAGCAGTTCAAAGATGGAGAAGTGAGGCAAGCTGGCTTGAGTGACCAATCATGAAGTAGAAGGTCTATGACTGCAAGGGATCAGCTCCATCAAGATTGTAGAAGTGTATTGAAGTTTGTAGTGACTTTATAGAAAAAAAGTTATTCAGCTTTAAAAATAAATGATATAGGTGTATTTCTATTTTTATTTCACTAAGATGTCTTTGCCCATTCATTTCCTATTTAAATGGAGGCAAAATTGATCAGCCCACCCTCGTAGCACCTCTTAATTGCTTAAATCTCTCCTTTTTTGTTGTTTTTTAAACAATCTTAATTTCATTATGTTAGTCATTTAATTTTCAACAATGACTATTCTCTTCATTGCTTTTGATACTTTATCCCTTGATTACATAATAATGTTTAATTATCAACACGTTTTCATAGGTATTGAGGGTCTCTAATTCCGTTTTCTTTGAATTCAGTAGAAACTCACTCATTCTCATGATACATTAAGGTATATACAAATATACATACACACATGAATATGAGTATTCTGATACTTCTCAAATTTATATCTTCAATTCAGATTTCTCAGAACTCCACACATATATAACTGCTCACTTGACATCTCTACTTAAATGTCTAATATGTGTCTCAAACATAACATGTCAAAACTAGCTTCTTATCTCTCCTACAATCATTGAGAACTCAATTAACATCAATTTCATACTGTTTCAGTTCTTCGCACCGAAAGAACCTGGGATTATACTTGACTCCATTGTTTCTCTCATACCCACAGCCAAACTGTATTCAGAATTTAACCAACTTTCCCACTACTATTGCTGCCATCCACCATCCTGCTCTAAACCACCATAATCTCTTATCTGAATTTTTGTAATAACTTCAAAATCTGTCTGTATGTTTATCTATCTCCATCCACCCATCCATCCATCCATCTACCCATCCAACCACCTGTCATGTACTCATCTATTTGTCTGTCTGTCTCATCTATCTATCTATCTATCTATCTATCTATCTATCTATCTATCTATCTATCTATCATCTATCTATCATCTATCTATCCAATCTATCTATAATATCATCTCCCTCTCTCTCTTTTGTTATATTTGGATATTAAGTCTCTGAGATCTTGTGAAATACCTTCCACAGGGTTTACAAAACTAGTTGTGGGGGTGGGGGGGATTGTGCCATTCCTATGTGAGAAACACCCTATGGCTTTGGATCATTATCAGTTGACTTACCAGACTCATCTTCAAGTAGGGTAGGAGGTAGAGGGTAGTTTTGGGGAAGTCAAGGCTTTTTAGACTGTGTAGTTCTTATTCGTGGTTACTAGATTTCAAAGTCTATTGATGATTTTCTTATTTAGTTGTTTTAGTCGTGCTTTTTATTTATTTATTTTTTTTCTTAAGGGACGTATTTCTCTTGTGCAGTTCCTATCTGCTATCCTAAACTGGTAATCTGCTTATGCTACTGATTTTGTGTGTGTTATTTTTTCAAACTTTACAAAAACCTTGTGAAATAAGTAGTAGTATTTTCTTTAAGAATGAGAAAATTAGGCTCAGAGAAGATCCACAACTCAAAAATAGTTTTTCTGATCCTAAACAAGAAGATTTTTTTTTGTCTTTTGCTTTTGCCATTTCTTCATACTTAGGCTGACCAGACATACCATTTGAAATGGAACAGAACTGTTGCTTTCTGTCCCATTTAAAATGGTACATCTGGTCAGCCTAACCTTAATACACATTTCGGATCTTTCAATAAGTTTATTTATACCCTCAAAAAATGTTTTGTTTTTGCCCTGTAATTGCAGCTTGAACCTCTTCATCATCTATAAATTTCTTTCCTTGAAGCTTTATTTTTTTTTCCATATTTGGGAACAAATAATAATCAGATGGAGCTAGGCCTAGGCTATAGGGAGCCACAATTGTAAAGAGTAACCAACACAAAACTGCTCTTGTGCACTGGTTCACTGTCATGCGAAAGCAGTACCCATTTGGTTCATTTTCCTCTTCTTTGCTCCTTCACAGATTCTATTAACTGTTTCATCAGACTGGAATAGTACTCTCCAGTTATTTTGACACCCTTCTTTGTAATAAATCAGCAGGATACCCTCCATATCTCAAAAAAAAATAGACATGATTTTCCCAGCCAATTGTGACACCTTGAACTTCTTAGGGTGTGATGTGTCCATTTCATGCCACTGCATGGACTCCTGCTTTGACTCAGGCTCATAATGATGAGCCCAAGTTTCATCTGCAGTGGACAATGTGGTTTAAAACTTTACCTTTGTTGACTTTGCAGAGGTCCAAAAACTGTTCTGAACACAGTGCATTATTGTTTTTGAAGTAGAATGAGCATTTTCGTTACCTATCTTGTATTGACTTTTGACATCCTTAGATGTTGATGGAGAATATTCAAAATAGTTGTGTGATGCTCCAACTTTTTCTGCAAGTTACTTTTTATTCAGTCTGGTATCGTGCAGTACAAGTTTTCAACTTTGTTGACACTGAGGAAGTGGCCTCAATAGGGCATCCCAGACAGAGGTCAGTTTTAGTTGACCCTCTGGCTTACTTCAAAAGGCTATGACCACCACCCAGTAATTCATACCCTGTATAATCCTCTCCCCTTAAGAGTGGGTGGGATGATGATTTTCTTCTAACCAATAGAAAATAGCAAAAGTGATAGAACATCACTTCCATACATAGATAACATAATACGGTAAAGGCAATATCTGTTACTGTATTCTATTGTATAAATGTACCACAACTTTTTAATCCAGTCATCTATCAAAGGACACTTTGGTTGTTTTCACAATAAGAAAAGATGAAATACAGCAATTTGTGACAACATGGATAGACCTTGAAAACATCTTGTTAAGCGAAATAAGTCAGACTGAAAGAATTAAGAAACATATGACCTCACTCATAGGTGGTATATAGAACTGAAAATAAAAAGTAACAAAAACTCATGGACACAGTTAATAGTTTAGTGGTTTCCGGAGGGTAAGGAGGGAGATGGATGAGAGAGCCTGTGTGGTGGGAGCAGGGAGGGGCCATCAAATATATGGTGATGGAAAGAAAGTGATTCTGGGTGGTGAGCACGTAATGCAATGTATAGACAATGTAATGTAGAATTGTATACCTGGAAACAATGTAATTCTTACCAATCAAGATTACCCCAATAAATTTAACAATAATAAAAGGAACAAAATAATGAAAAATTTATGGGGGAAATAAAAGGCTATGCCACTTATAAACCATGGATTTCTCAGGGCAACAGTCTCATAAACTGCTAACATCTCTTCCAAGGTGGTTTGAAATGTTTTCCTTTGTTTTGTGAAGAACTTAATAATATCCATATCTGGGGTTTTCTTCATATTTGATAAGCTTCATCGGTGATATCTAAAAAAACACAGTTGCAAGTAAGGCTGAAATTTGGCACATATACTAATAAGTCCCACTTCTCTGATAACCTCCCATTCTGTGAATTTCTTGACCACCCCTTGTATTATTTGGAAAATGTAATGAACATTTTCTATTTTTTTCTACTTTCATTTTTTCTTACCATCTGTAGTGGACTGACCCTAGGGTGACCACCACCCAGTGACTCACACCCTGTATAATCCTCTCCCCTTAAGAGTGGGTGGGATGATGATTTTCTTCTAACCAATAGAAAATAGCAAAAGTGATGGAACATCACTTCCATACATAGATAACGTAATACGGTAAAGGCAATATCTGTTACTGCTATGTTTACACTGTCATACACACACACACACACACACACACACACACACATATATATAATATACATATAATATGATATATATAGTATATGTATATGTGTGGTATGTGTATGGCTTAATCTTCATAGCATGTACTAGACA
>PVKE010017104.1:0-31170 GCA_004027555.1 Craseonycteris thonglongyai
AAAACAACTTTATAGTTAAACTGATTAATATGTATCTTGCTAAGCATCTTAGAAATGCTTTTTGTAAGAAAAGTAGAAATTAGAAGAAAATTCTTCAAAGCAAAAACCCACACATGCTGACTACACAATTTGATATCAAGCAATGACTGCTATGATGATGAGATAATGGATGACCATTGTTTAAATTACCTTTAAATGTTATTTATTGCTTTTTCTGAGTAAATGGTCTTTCAAAGAAAAACAAGTTTATATCTTAATATCAGGGAACAAGTAGACAATTTTATTAGTATGTTTCAAGAATGAGGGATGGATATTAGCAGAGAATACTTGTTAAATACTCTGATTATTAAAAAGTTTAAAAATTTGTTTATATGTTTTCCATACTATTACTATCAAACTACATTTTAACTACATAAGCATATTTGAATTTATTGATTTTGTGTTTTAATCACACGAAACCAAATTCAGAAATTATATATATATAAATTAATATTTATTTCTATAGTATTATAATTGAATCATATATAAGATGTTTATTAATGTAATTGCTCTTTGCCCTCTTTAATATAAATATTATCTATAATATGGACTTTTTGAGATAACATCTTCAGAGTTCTTAAGATTCACATAATATGTGAGATGCACATATGTCTTCATAGGAACATCACTAACATAAAACTGTCCACTTATTTTGTTTTGAGGGAGTTGGGATGAGTCCTGTTTAGACACTGAAGTTAAGCCCCACAAATATTTTTCCTTTTACCCTTCTATTTTCCTATATTCTGAATTCTACAACATAGTACCATGGAGTCATATCAGGGACTGCTAGAAATGTGATGCTTTTAATAGGGTTTCAAAAGCTTGGGTTCTAGGAGAGAGTGTTTTTCACAGTGAGAAATACTTATTTACTCTTTTGTTGGCATGTATGTTTACAGTGCTGTCTCCATTTTTCACCTTTAATGCCCATCATAGTTTTCCATGTACTTCCATAGGCTTTCTCGTATAACAACAGGTAGCATTTGTTTATCTTACTCCTGGCTATTCATTCTTAGGAGTTATTGTTTTATGTGACTTGTTCTAACTTGACTAGATTCAATTTAGCACGTTCTTGCTGTATTTTTGCATTATTCTTGAATTCTAAAAGTACCTAATATTGTTATTTCCCCCCAAAATATTATAACTTTTTGCAGTGATGAACTGATGCCAAGTGTTTGATTGATATCCTCTTTATTTATTTGTTTGTTTGTTTGTTTGTTTTTCCCCACAATATTCTAGTAGGGATGAACCACACCAGGTATTTAATCATTCATTCATTCATTCATTCAATCATTCATTTTGTTGTTTTTGACAGAGAGAGAGAGAGAGAGAAAGAGGAAGGCCCAGAACAGTCTCCATAGTTTTCAACATAGTTTCATTCCACAGGTGAGCGCGGGACCATGCCAGGCAGGAACTGGGTAAAGAGTCTCCCACATGGGAAGCTTGCCCCAGGCAAGAACCGAACTGGGGTAGGAAGCACACCCCAGTTTAGCATTTGGGTCCACTTGGGCTGGGACCGGGACCCGATCCTCGGACCCTGGCATTGCAATGCAAGCGCTCAACCCACTGAGCCATCCCAGTTCCTCTATGTCGACTATTTAAACATCCATGAGAAGTTTTAAAGTTTAATAATTATTTTATTAAATTAAACTGACAGTAAATCTACTGTGGGTTCTTAATGCTATCTTCAGTTAATATGGCTGGGTGAGTTCAATGAGCCATTTTGGATACTAAATTTTATATCTATATGTTTTCAATGAATAAAATTCAGTATTTATGAGAATCACTTTATTGTAGGATCTGAAGATTCAATAAAAGATTGAAATAAATCACATCCATTTTTTTCTTGTAGTATTGAATTTAGTTATGTGAGAAAACATTACAATATATAGTTTTCTTTAGCCAAATATAATTTGGTTTCTTTGTCCTTGATCCTTCCTTTTTTACCTCTCTAAATTCCGTTGGTGATATAAGAAGTGCTGTAACTGGCCATCTCAGTTGTCACCTCACAGACTGAAGAAGCCAGGCAATACTGCAAGGCCATTATGGTCCTTTGCCCCATGAAGGTGGGACAAATTATTTTTTAAGTTTTGGTACCATGTCCTACACCATTTCCCAAAGAATTTAGAGACACCGTTTTGTGTATTTTACTGTAAGATGTGTTCCTGAAAACCAGGAATCTAATACATCACAAAAATATAAGAAACAAAGTTGATTAAAATTGTTCTTTTTTTCACAGTATAAACACTATTACTGTGTGTGCACTCAGGAAGCAGAATTTAAATCGTGAGTGCTGGGCACTGACAGGGGAAATTTAAAAGGACTGCAAAGCGTTAAGTGAACTAAAAGTGGTACTGGTTTGTATAGTTGCATCCTACCTTTGCTGAATCTACTCACAGGGTGCTAAAGAATTTGGAGACTGTTTTAAAAGTTAATAATGAGACCTAAAGGCATTAAAGAAGGGTGACATTTTACAAAGTCAATCAATTATATAAGTCTAGCTATGAGTTGGCATTATTTAGAATTCCCTTCAATATTATGTCCGGTGTACTTTTTGTGGGTGTAGTAATAGTCTAATATATATATACATATAATTTAATGATAGAACTTTTTTTTCATACTTGCTTTAACTGTGTGTATTCATTTATTCATTAAAGAAATATTATTAATTTTTTACTGTGCACCAGGAATTGTTTCAAACTCTTAGAATACGGTGGTGAATAAAAGTGAAAAAAAAGATTTTTTTTTCAGCAATTTAGATTGTTGAGTTTTTTAATTTCCAAATTCTTACAGATATTTTCATATATGATGAGCAGTTTTTGTTGTTATAATTGCAGGTGAATTTTACCTGTGTGAACAATCTTGTTGCTATTAGTCTCATGCATGAATTATTTGTCATCCTGTACACACGATATTTAATATCTTAAAATCTAACTCTGAATAAGCTCTCCTTACCTTATGCCTCATATTTGTAGGTAACACAAGTAAGAATATTTGTACATTGTGAAGAACACTGTAGCATTTCACAAGAGCATCTACACCATAGAAAAATTATAAGATGTTAAAAACAAAGATGGATTCCACAATGACTACACAAAGACACATATATACACATATGGGTATGAGTCTGTGTTTGTATGTGTCCCATCAGCTGATTGTAAAGGTGCAGAAAGTAGAGGCTAAGTAACTGTCATTTTTCTTGGGGTTTATTCCATTCATCACTGCACAAGAATGCTGGCTTAAGGTGAAGCATTTCGAGAGGTGTAATTTCATTCCTTGAGGCAGATATGTGACAGATGCAATGGGAAAAAAAATGGATTTAATACAAATACTTCAAGGAACTTGTCAGCTTTTTTTACTTATTGCTGAACAGCCTCAGGGAGGAAAGAGAAATTACCAACTACTATGGTAATATGGGGTTGTGGGAAACACACACACACACACACACACACACACACACACACACATGGAAGATTCTGCTAATACAAAAGTCTTCTCATCTAAACAACAGCACTAAAGTGAAAGTAGAGTGCTGAATTTATAATAGAATGGCAGTGCATTTTTCAGGAGATATTTTTTGCATTTAGATTTTTAATTAGCTAAAATGTTCAACTTCGTTCCCTAAAACTCAAACAAATTTATATAATAATTGATATCAAAAAAGAAATTTACGGTATTTGAGGCAAGGTAATAATCCACTGTGTAGGGAATGCGGGGATGGCTCAGCATGATAAGCACCCACCTTGCAGCCCTGGGGAGTGCTTACCATATGGGAAGCCCCCAATTTGGTTCTTTCTGGGGCAAGCTTCCCATATGAGAGGCCCTTGTTCAGCCCTCAGCTCGTGGGGGTATACCTCCCATGTGGAAGAGCCCCGCCTGGTTCCCTCCCTGCGCAGCACCATGCCCTCCTGTGTGAAATGAAACTATGTAAAAAACTGATGAGGTAAAACTTTGGAGATTGCTCTGGGCCCTCCCACTTCTCTCTATCTCTCTCTGTCTCTGTCTCTCTCTGTCAAAATAATAAAATAAATTTTTAAAAAATAAAATCCATTGTGGAAATAAATTTAACATTCTATAGCCCTGTGGAAACAAGGGACAAAAGATCAATTCACAAATTAAATATGTCAGCCAATTTTCTAGTTTGTTTTAAGTTGTCTTAGGATCAATTGCTATTCCATTGTTAAAATTTCTAATATTTGGTGTCCACACACACTTGGACAGTTCTTTGTTAATATAGTATTTTTCATAAGTAAAGTTATTAGTAATTTGAAAACCACAAAAAAACAAAAACTGGTTTAGGTTTTGAGCATCAACCTTAGAAGAATCTTCAATGCAAAGTTTCTAGATGATAATGTAGCCATAGGAATCTATCAAGATGTAGCCATGTTGAGCTCTAGAACTTGATGCAATGGAGGATGTCTAGGAATTACCACCAGAATTGTTGGGCTCAATGTTCATACCTACTTTGGAATACGGATACTCCTTGACTTACAATGGAGTTATGACCTGGTAAACCCATTGTAATTTGAAATTATCAAAAGTAAAAAATGCATTCAACATATTGCTTACCTATACAATATCATTGCTTAGACCAGCATATCGGAAGGTGCTCAGAACACAATATGTATCCAAAAAAATACTGGCGATCCAGTACACTGTAAACTCCCATTGTTTACACTCATTATTACATGGCTGACTAGGGGTTGTGGACTCACTGCTACTGTCCAGCATCATGAAACAATATCATACTGCATATTGCTAGCCTGGGAAAAGATCACTGCATATCACTTTCGTACCATGGTAAAGTTGGAAAATTGTAAGTTGAACCCTCAGAAGTCAAGGACTAATTTGTTTTCTTTCTTCCTTTTCTTTCTTTCTTTCTTTCTCTCTCTCTCTCTCTCTCTTTCTTCTTTCTTTCCTTCCTTCCTCTCTCCCTCCCTCTCTCTCTCCCTTCCTGCCTTTCTTCCGTTCTTTTTTTAAATGGGTAGAACACATGTGTATTGGAATCAATCATAACTTACAATGTTCCATGGCGGGAGAGGGGGTGGGGGCTTTGTGTTTCTAATCTCCACAATCATGGGTTTTTCATGATTAGATTACCTGTTCCTGGAGGGTAAACTCTGACAAGGGACTATAGCTAGGGTTTCATTAAGATATGACCTCTGGCTGCTGCAGGAGAAAAGTAGTAATGTAAAAAATAATTAACCCTATCAACAGGAAAAAGTACAGCTAGTATTACACAGGGGGACAAGGAAAAACCAAATGAGTGCTATTGGTACTTCATGATGTGGTTGTGACTATAAACGGACAAGAGTATGAACATACAGTCTGAAGAGTATAGGGTTATAAACATTGCAAAATGACAGTTAGAGTCACAACATAAGCAACTGAGATTAGGGCAAGTTGAGAAAAATTCAAAATGGATGGTGGTGGCAGGAGACCATGAATATCAGCTGTGGTCATGAGCTCTTTCTAAGCTTTTTCTTGAGAAACTCATTATAGAACTGCTGCCCTAGCATGAGTGGAGAAGTGGATTCATGCAGTGAAGTCATGGAATACGACAAAGTTAGAATTCTATTTTTATTTATAATACTGCTTTTGAATATGCCCCTTGTATAGCTTTTTTTAGTAGTTCCTCTAGATATTACACATGTATATCTATTATATACAGATATATTAATAGACATAAATAGATATAGATGTATATATATCACAAGTATAATTTAGAAATACTAAACACAATATATGAAAAATACAATATCTTTCTTCCACTTGGCTCTTTTTGACTTCCCCTTTTATTATCAGCTTGAAAAAACACTTGTTTTAAAGAACTCTCCAGATTAGACTTGGTCTACTTGAATAATCTCCTGTTCATATGGCCAACTGATTTGGAACTTTAATTACAACTACAAAACACCTTTTATCATATAATGTAACCTAATCATAAATGCAATAACACAGTATGAAAGGCATGGGAGCCATCTTAGAGTTCTGCTTGCCAGAGAGGTGTTCGGGATCAATTTGCTGCCAAATTTATATTTCTTCTATGCCCTCTATTGAAAATTCCCCTTGGGAAGCAGAAAGAGAAAAGCAGAGACTCAGACCACTGCTCCATAAATTCATTTTAAAAATATTAAAATAATCTTTTAAAATTTATTTTAAATTTTGTAATATAGTCATGTTTTTAATACAATATTTCTGCACATGGTTTCTACCCTAATTCAAAAACAAGATTCTTATATATACATGCATATTTTTAACAAATAATTAGCAAATTAATAATTTACAAAGAAGCAAAAGATATATACTATACTCATAACTTCTGTTGAAGAGATTTAGGTCACTTTTAATGAAGATTCACGTCATGTTGAATTTAAAACAGTAACTCAATTATGACAGCATTAATGAGATAGGAGAAAGATAAAACAGATGTATATATGCATTTAGCAATTTTAGAAATAAACTTCTACAGAAAGATTTTTAGCTTTCTCTCATTTTTAATTCTAACAAATGTAGTCAAGTAGGTTTTATAATGAACTTATATACCTTCTGAAGCTCCTTACGTTATTGTTTTGAATTCACATAAAGAGAATACTGCATGCAGAAATGACCTTGAGAGAATTCCCCCTGAGGTCATGTATCCACAAATTCTTGTTTTAATAGAAATAATTGAAATAAATGACCTTTCTTTTATTTTCCAATTGAATTAGGTGGCTTTGCAATTTAAGGATATGTTATTTCCTTTTCTTCTATTTCTTGTATAATATATAATCTGTTTGTATTCCTTAGCTCATTCATACTTTTTTTTAGACATTTAATCCAAGTTCAATTAAATAGAATATGGTCATGACACAACTCTCCTTTTTCTATCCTTGACTTTCCTTTTCATAGAACTGATATTTTTATCTCTGTCATTTCAAGCAATGTGATGGTTACGTATTTCATTCATAAAGTCATTGCAAACAAATGTAATCCAAACTTTGTTGTAAAAAGATGTCTTTTCTTCTGAAGCACCTGGGTACCTACTTTTTCTTTGATTTCCATGAAAAGAAAGTGAGTTTATCACCTTTGGGGGTGTTATATCAACCTTCATTCCCTAACTCTACCCTCCAAACCTTCTACTCTAAGAGGATCTTCACCTTCACAATTTTGTCTCACACCTAAGGTTATAAATCAGCTTTCTCATTACTTTTGCTGCTGCTCCATTCAGCACTACAAGTGGGCATGTTAGCTTAACAATGTTGAGAGGCCATTAAAAATAAAATGCCATGCTGGTGTGTGTTAACATACAATTAGCCCCACTTGGACCCAGGGCTAACTTTCCACCCAATTAATATGGGCAAGATAAAGAGGGATCAATGGATGATCAGCTTCAAGAGCTGTTGCAACTCCATCCACCAGTTATTGATTTATCTTGCTGGAACAGTTTAATGGAGGAACTTACACACTCACCACAATTAACGTGAAAGTAGTATAAAAAAATAGATTAGGAACTAGATGCTGGGAAGCTGTATTAAGCTGTTGTAATATAGTTATAAGGGATGAGAACTTGAGCCAAAGAAAGAATTTGAAATGAAAATGGAAAGGCTATTTTTGAAGAAAAAATATAAAAGCCTTGATAATTAAATAGATAAGAAGAATTAGAGAGACAGAAGAGCAAAAAAAAACAAAAACAAAAACACAAAAACTATGCTGTTCCTATGTGACCAGGGAGAAATACAGGTACCGTATAAAGCCCTTACCAAACAGGAAACTCCAAAACAAACTTGGCTTGGGAGAAAAGAATGTAAGTTTTGTTTTGTTCTTCCTCTCTCCTCTCCTCTCCTCTCTTCTGCTCTCCTCTCCTCTCCCCTCCCCTCTCCTCCCCTTCCCTCCCCTCTCCTCTCCTCTCCTCTCCCTTTCTTTCCAGATATGAAGAGACAAAGGTGGTGTGGAAAAAAATATTTTTAACTCCTAATCTCTTCAGGAAAGTAATCAGAAATATGTTCTTTCAAAAACATGGTAGGTGTTTTCTAAGCTGTTTGGAGCATACAAACAATTTTGAATATTAAATAATTTTAAAGGAAATGCATACCTTTGATTCCTCCATACTGAAATGTTTTCCTTAATGCCATAACAACTAAGGAAAAGATATTAGGACCTACATCAAGCTTCTCCAACCCATGGCCCACAGGCTACATGCAGCCCAGGACGGCTTTGAACGTGGCCCAACACAAATTTGTAAACTTCCTTAAACCATGAGATTTTTTTTATAATTTTCCTTTGTACTCATCAGCTATTGTTAGTGTTGATGTATTCTATGTGTGGCCTGAGACAATTCTTCTGATGTGGGCCAGGGAAGCCAAAATATTAAACACCTATGCTCTACAATTCTCACCCCCTCTCATGCACTCCAGCCACTAAGTATCTATGATATTCCTTGAATATTATTCTGACTCTGGCCACAGGGCTTTTGCACAGGCTTTTCCTTGTATCTGGCATGTTCTCCTACATATCCACATGACTAACAACTGGGCCACCTACAAGTCTTTGTTCATGTGAACCTTTTTGAAGATGTCTACACTATCTTTTCAAAAATTTCAGCCTAATACTTCCCAACCATGTACTGAACTGTCTATACTACTTTAACATCTCTTTCTTCATAGGACAGATTTCCCTCACTCTTTGAAAGTAGAGTATTCCTATGAAAACTTTCATAAGCCTAAATGACATAAAGCAAAGAAGCAAATTACCTTAAGACACCTTTTGCTAATGGATGCATGAAATAAATTAGATAAAGCACAGACACTCACAGACACAAAGCAGTGGGACTTGATGCTGAGGTGCTAAGAGTAGGTCGCAGGGAAGGAGCTTGGTGGGGCCAGAATGGCTACTTAGGGTGCATGTTGAATCCATAAGGCTCACTGCAAAACTAAATGCTATTTTTGCTTTTTGCCTTTGTTTGTAAAAGCAAACATCCTCTTTGGATTTCTTTTGGTTGGTGAAAATAAGTACTAATGTATGTCTTTCATAAAAGTACAGTGACCTATGCAAACTTTTGAAAAGGGGGAAGATAGCTGTATTTGACAACTTCTGAGACATAACTGTTTTATTAAGTATAGTTATTGGGCATTGTCTGCCTGGTCTGCTGGAACTTTAACTTTATTCTCTGAGGATTTTTGGGTTTTGATCACTGAATATTAAGTTGCCATTAGCACATGGTAGATACTGTATAAGGGCTGTCTGAAAAGTTTCCAGCCATGTATTATAAAAAATAGAAGCATTTATGACTGGGTTTATTACAGCCAGCACTTTTACATACCTATGTTGAAGAATAATTAAATGAATTATTCAACTGTTGATTAACTTGACTGCTTTTTTGTCTTATTAAAATAAATTTTGCCTTTTGAAATACTTAAAATCTATACACAAGACATGTGACATGACATTAAATCATCATTAAAATTATAAAAGCTAATGTATATTGAACATTTTTAATATATGCCAAATATTCATTTAAGAGGTTTACAAATAATATTTATTCCTCAAAACAAATACATGTTAGCTATTATATACTTATTTTGCAGTTGAGGTACTTGAAGCAGCAAGGTCTTCAACAAAGTTCCCTGGAGACATTTGGCAGGATGGGACTTCAAAGCCTACCCATAACTGCTATGTAATATTTAGATACAAGTCCTGACAATTAAGTTCACAAACTTTCCACCATGCACTTGCATTGGCAGCATTGTACAAACTTGGTAAGGTTTCATAACCTTGCTATATCAGTGTCTCACAGTTGTATTTATGTTGACATGTATCTTGCTGAGTGGTGTTCATTATTGTTGCATGTTTTTTGTGTCCCATCACAAGAATGTCAGAGCTTCAGTTTATAAAGACCTTTTGGAGAGGCAAGACTATGTTTTGCACCATTTATCACTGGTGATGGCATATGGGTGTATCAATACAACTGTTGAACAAAGCATCAATCTGCACAATGGAAGTCTGTAAATTTTCGACAACCAAAAAAGTTCTGTCAGTCCAAATCAAAAGTCAAAATAACGTTGATCACATTTTTTGGTATTAGAGGAATTGTTCATTATGAATTTGTACCAACTGGACAAATGTCCAGTTGACTACAAATAGTCAACCAAGTTGACTGCTTGTAAATGCTAAAAAGGTTGTGTGAAACAGATGAAAATGACCTTAAATTTTCACCACCAACACGTGGCTCTTGCCTCACAACAGTGCACCAACTCACACAGCACTGTCTGTGAGAAAGTATTTAACCAGTAAACAAATAACTGTTTTGGAAAACCCTCCCTACTCACCTGATCAGGACACCAATGACTCTTTATCCAAAGATAAAGGAAATATTGAAAGGAAGACATTTTGATGATATTCAGGACATCAAGGGTAATGAGATAATGGCTCTAATGGCCATTCTAGAGAAAGAGTTCCAAAATTGCTTTGAATGGTGGACTAAACACTGACATTGGTACATAGCTTCCAAAAGGGAGTACTTCAAAGGTGACCATAGTGATGTTCAGCAATGAGGTATGTACTAGCACTTTTTCTAGGATGAATTCTTTGAACTCAGATACTGCTTTAACTACTGCAATCCTCTTAGCAAAGGAAGTTACCAGACCAACCCAGAGTCTAGAAGGAGGTGAGAAATAAGTTCCATTGCTTAAGAAAACAGCAAAGTCACAATGTAAAGAAGCATAATTTGAAGAGTGGTGGAGAATGATGCCTGATTTTGCCACACTATCAATTGCAATCTAACTTGTCTTTACTAATATAGAGTCCTTATTTTCAAGAGACTTCTGTTCCTAAAGCAGAAGACTGGCAGTATGACTCAGCTTCACTTCAGAATGCTTTTTGCACAATAGTGGATAGTTACTAAATTTTTATTTAATTAAATTATTGAATGATGGTAGAAACATTCTTGGTAACTTTGTTCTATTCAATAATAACACAAATTTTATTTCTCAGTTATTAAAAAGGACTAATATGAATCATAAATTAGGATTAAAACTAGTCTGGTTAACTGAACTTTACCAAATTGTTTTAAACAAGAGAAATGCAGTTTTTGTCCTTCCTATACTTGTGAGAAACATAATGGTTATCAATATTGAGAGAGCAATATTGAACTTGTTTAACAGGCTGCTTAAATTATAGTACCCAGGAAAGCAAGAACTATTAAACTTTAGGATATTAAATGTATGAGGCACAGATGGACTGTGTAGATGAGGAAATTAGGGTATTATTACATGATTAGTCAACTGGGGAAGATAACAATGAAGAAATCTTTCACATTTAATGTCCTATTACTGTAAAGAGAAGATACAACCCCAAATGTAGTAGATTTGAATCCTGTTCAGATTTGTTGCAGTATTGATTCTTATTTTGATAATAGTGATAGAAATAGGGGGTCAGTAAGTTGAATTTTTTAAAAATCTAAAATGATCATATAATCTTCTACTTATAACAATGTAAAATATAATTATTTGATGTACAAAATAACTGTAAAATTATGACAGTCATCAACAAGAATGGAGTTTTGCTGGGTGTGCCAATCAGGACTCCTTCTGTAGTAAATTTTTACCTAAGATTAAGTCAGGGGTATCCAATCGTTTGGCTTCCCTAGGCCATATTGGAAGAAAAATTGTCTTGGGCCACACAGAAAATACACTAACACTAATGATAGCTGATGAGCTAAAGAAAAGGATCCCACACACACACAAAGTTCTCATAATATTTTAAGGAAGTTTATAAATTTATGTTAAACCGCATTCAGAGCCATCCTGGGTCACATGAGGTCCATGGGCAGTAGGTTGGACAAGGTTGGCCGAAGTCTTTCTGGGGTTATACCTTTACTTTCCTCACTCTGACAATACTTCTGAAAGGTAGTGCATCTTTTTTTCCTCTCTCTATTCTCCTGACACTTATGGTAAGTTTTAACTATTGAAGATTAATTATCTGCAAAGTAACTGTTTCATCTCAGTTTCTGGCTGTTGATTTTCAGGACAAGTAAGGAATAACACCATGAATCTACATAACAGAATTTATTTGCAAACATCTTTCTATGTGATATAAAATACAATTTTAAACAGTCCTTCATGAGAAAATGTTACATACCATAAAAAAAATAAATAACCTAGACACATATCTGTGACAATATTTTAAAAAATCTCATAAAACTCCAGGTATAATCCAGGTCATCTTTTCAGCTATAGGAGAGGAAAAAGACCCATTTCCCTAGGAAAAACAATGAAATAAAATTGATGTTTATTTTTAAATATTATACGGTATTGGACAAATAAGAAATTTGTCTAAATTATTCCATTTTAATGTAATTTAGAATTATGAAAATTATTATTACCAATGAGAGTATTATATTATTCCTTGATTTAGTAGTTTCCAATTCTAGAATATGGTAGGCATCAATAGTTTAGTTTGAGCCAATATTTTAAACATTCAAAATAATGGTAGCATGTTACAAATTATAGTTAGCATATAAACATGAATATATGACGATCACCCATGAGTGCACATAGTTGTTTGCATAGTCAGCATTCAGCACTGCATCTTAGTTTTAGTAGGTGGTCAGTTAAGAATGTAGTGCCTTTCAATGAATATTAACAACAAGATTAAGATCACCAAGGAAATTAATAGCTTGGACTCATAACTGTGACTATGTTGTAGAAAAGCATTACAGATGTAGGTCTAGTCCTCCCATCAACAGGAGGGAGGAAATACATGGATAAATACTAATTAGAAGTTGTTTAACTTTGAAGTATTTTTGATAATATTGAATAACTGTTTCGTAGTTATCAGTGAAGTTCTAGTTCTAATTTAATAATATGCAAGATGATTTTACGCTTGAAATAGATTTACTCTTAAAACATAGTTCTTAAGAATAGACTTACATATTTAAATTTTTATCGTTCTTTGATTTTGCTTCTGGTGAGTGAGAGTAAGACACATATCTATAACTAGGTAACCAAGCACCTATAGTTTCAAAGAGTTAAAAAAAAAAAAACTCTAACAAAAAATGTTGTTTCTATTTTTCCATTGAAAGTGGAACAGAGTTTGAATGAAAAAACAACTTATTTTTTAATTAATTGTTAAATTTATTGGGGTGACAATGGTTGGTAAAATTTACATAAATTCCAGGTGTACTATTCTACATTGCATCATCTATGTATTGCATTGTCTAATGTTTTCTTTCCATCACCATATATTTGATGCCCCCTCCCTCCTCCCCAGCACCTTCCCCCACTTATCTTCAGATAATCACTAAGTTGTATCTATGAGCTTCTGTTTCTTTCTTACTTTCAGTTTTATATTCCACATATAAGTGAAGTAATATGGTTCTTGATTTTTTTCAATCTGACATTTTGCTAAAAATGATATTATATTATTCTTAAAAATTGCATTTTTGAATGTTAAAACAAAAATATCTTACCTTTAAATATGTGTGATGTATACAAATGCATTTACAAGCATTGGTTAAGACTGATGAATTTAAGACTAACAATCTTTTAAGAAACTTAAACATGGGGATGGATGTCCTATGCCCAACTAACTATGCTTCTACGTTTAAAAAAAAATGTCCAGAGATTAAAATTTCAAACACCTCACTCCTTACTTTAAAGTTGATTAGAATCAATCTCAGTCCATGCTGAAAATGGAGAAAACAGAATAAAACTGCTACCTCTTCCACCACTAAATCCATAATCCTACATACAACTAACTATACTGTATATTCTGCCTTCTTAACAAAATATGCTCTTTCTGTGATTCTAAGAACAATAGTCATTTAGTTTCTGAACTATATTCAATCTCCTTCCACCTATTCAAATATTTGGTCATGAATTCATATCTTCTGTTTTTGCTGCCATTGTTTATTCCTCTTTCTGCTGAGTAGTTTCCATAAATATTCTTTTTATTCAATCTCTAATATTAAATCAAACTTCCAGTTTTTAAAGATTTATTTTTATTGTTTTTGACAGAGAGAGACAGAGAGATACAGAGAGAAGGGGGAGGGCCCAGAGCAGTCTTCATAGTTGTATGCCATCAGTTTTCAACGTAGCTTTATTCCACAGGTGGGCACAGGGCTAAGCTGGGCTGGAACCTGGTCAGAGGTCTCCACCATGGCAGGGCACACCTGGAGTGAGAACCGAATAGGGGGCCTTCCACATAGGAGGCTTGCCCTAGTGAGAACTGAACTGGGGGCACACCCCAGTTCAGCATAGGCTGGGGCTAGGATACAGTCCTCAGACCCCTGGGCTGAAAGATGAGTACTCAACCCACTGAGAAATCCCACCATTCCCTAGCCTTTCAGTTTTGAGATCACTTGTATTGTTTTGGCAACATGGACAACTTGAAGCCCATGTAGATTAAAGAAGGGAGGTAAATTCAATGGCTAAGGTTTCTTTTTTGAATATTTTAAAGATTTATTTGTTATTGTTTGAGGGAGGGTGTGAGATAGAATTAGAGAAAGTAGTGAGAAGGGCCTAGAGCAGTCTCCATAGTTGTATATCATTAGCTGTGACATAGTTTTGTTCCACACAGGTGTATATGGGACCACAAAGGGTGGGAACCAAATGGGGCCTCCTGTGTAGGAGGTAAGAACCTTTGCCATGTAGCCATCCCAGCAATTACCAGTTGTGCTGCAGTTCAGCACATGGGTCTACAGGGGCTGGGGTCAGGAATAGAATCCCGGACCTCATGATTGCGAGGCAAGCACTCAACCACTGAGCTATCCTGGCATCCCTGCTTATGGCTTCTTTTAACAGCCTGTTTCTAAATAACATATGCATCAATATGGCAAAGGAGAATTGTAAATAGTGAATACGAAGTCTCTTATTATTTATTATTATTTTTTGGATTGACTTTCCTGGAACACTTGTGATAGGGATCCTAGTCTTTGATATGTTCAGCAATACAATAAAAATGCATTTATGGCCCATCTCTGAATATATATTAGTTTAAACAGGGGTCTCCAAACTTTTCAGGCTGCATTAACTATCAAACAGCAGTTTGGGGGCCAACTACACACTCGAGGTCCAAATAAAAAAGAATCAAAACATAGATGTTGTTTTTAATTATTTATTTAATATTATTTTATTCAGATAAAAAGGTCTCCACGCGCCGAATGAGAGGGCCTCGCGGGCCAGATGCGGCCCTCGGGCCGTAGTTTGGAGAACCCTGAAAAAAAACAAACTTACAACTTATTAGGAACTCTTCAAAGAACTACGCAAATAGCAAATCATTTGATCCTCTAAATAATAGTATTCTCAAAAGATACATGAGAAGATGAGGCAGAGAGATAAGGTAACTCTCTGTGGGTAATCTGGTAATAAGAGGCAGAGCTGGGATTTGATTCCATGAACTATCTGTCTGTGCATTTAGAGTCTATGCTGATTTGTCAGTTCATTTTACAAAGAGAACAGTGAAACTAATTGCCTGATAGCAAATTTATATATTTTAGCCAGAAGATTTTTTTCAGTCAAGGTACTTTTGGTTGAAAGTACCAGAAATTCACATTTAACATAATAAAACAAGACGAAAAATGTACCACAAGAATCTAACAAAATTTTTGGTCCCAGAGCACAATTTCCATTAAATTCTCATGAGATACTGACCCCTGCACTTTCTCTTTCTCTCTAAGATAAACTAAGTTTCTCAAGACTGCTTCTCTTGCTTTCTGCTTTATTTAATTATTTCTGTAAAAACTCATGTAATGACTTTCTGGTAGTCTTATGTCCAAATCTTATTAGTGAAATTATTCAGCTTTCATATTTGTGTTAAACATTTCATAACTCTGGTGCTCCTAGAGTTATTGACACACACCAAATGAGTCTAGATTATTTGTAATGGTCTATCTGTGGTTAAGCTGACATTATAACTGTCATTTCCATCCATGCCTGCTCTTCCCTGTGTAGTTCTTGGTTAGAGATTTCCAGTGATGGTAATTTGCTTGAGATTCAGAGGGAGAAGTGGAATAAAAATCTTTGAAAGGTCATGAGTGATATACCTAGAGACTGCATTGGTTTGTTTACTTTGCTATTTACTTCACAGACTCACATGTGGCAAACACAGTACCTGTCCCCTAATTTATGGTCTGTCTTTGTGGAGAGCTTTGCAGATTCCTCACTAACTCTTTTTTCATCTCCACTCCTGTGCTTCAGTGTACAATGTACACATGTGTGTATATGACGTTGGATAGCAACTACCCAGACATTCAGAGATATCTTTCTTGACCTTCTCTTCCTCAGTTCTTATAACAGTCATGCAAGATTATAACTTCTCTGAAATCCTGTTTAATAAAAAAAAAAAAAAATACTTATATAAACTTGTCCTGAATAATAAACCTTTACTTATATATTCTTATAATATCTCAAGATATTTTGTTTGTTCGTGTGTTTTCTATTTGTTTGTTTTCCATATGTTTATCCAAATATTTATCTAAAATTATGAGCCAATAATTTAAACCATATTGGCTATGCTTAGGAGAGTGGTAATATGTCTAAGATTTGGGTTTTTTCCTATTTTATCTACAGTGCAAATTTAATGACTTGAAATACCTTCATTACCATGTGTGGTTATAATAGTACCTCTGCTTGAAAGAGCTTTTGGATAGCTCAGCTATGGAAATTAGAGAATGCCGAGCCCTATGGGAACAGTAACACCACTGGCCCCTGAAATTAAAGCACACTGAGTAGACTCACATTATTAAGAAAGAATTCAATTTTTTCCTTATTAGTTTTAAAGTCTTTCTTCATGGTAGGAAACAGAAAGAATGAAAGACCAAAATTGTGGAACCCTAGCTTTTAAGGGGAACTTCATTCATTTAAACAGAGCCTATAGACCTAGTAAAACTATATTAAAGGACCAGTGTGTTTGGTTAAGTTTATTTTTTCCAGCCAAGATATTTTCCTATAATAAAACTTTCAACTCTATTGAAAATTCTACCTATATAAAAGAAGGAGATAATCAAGTCAGAAAGTAGGGAAAATTCAGGCTTACCTTATAGATGATAATGATGAGATTGAAAGAAGAGTGAGGAGACAGACACAAGTCTGGCACACCGGATGTTGGCTGCCAACAATTATATTCTTCTCTTACTGTTTTTATAAAGAACCACAAAAAAAGGAAATAAATATAAGCAGAAAGAATAGTCACTCATCAGAAAGAGGGAGAAAGAACAAGAGGGAGAGAGAAAGAAGGAGAGGAAGAATTTTAAGCAAATAGCTTATACCATTGTGGGGGTTGCAAGTCTGAAATTTGTAGGGCAGACCAGCAGGCTGGAAACTCAGGCAGGACTTCTCTGTTACAGTCTTGAGGTAGAATTTCTTTTTCTCCAGGAAATCACAGTTTTTACTCTCAGGGGCCTTCAACAGGTTGGATGAGGCACACCCACATTATAGAGCTTAATCCTCTTTAAAGTCAACTGATTGTAAATGTTAATCATAACTACTAAATTTCTTAACAGCAACATATAGGCTACTGTTTAGCCAAACACCTGGCCACCAGAGCCTATTCAAATTGACACATGAAATCAAGCATCAAGTAGGGAGTAGGCTGATCAAAAAAACTTGTCATAGATAGACAAAAATAGTTCCAGATGAGAAATAAAATGTGATTACAAAAGGAAAATAACCTATAAAACACAAATTTGGGAATTTTAAGTATTAAAAGAAAACTCTGTCAACATTTTGTATTTTATATTTCAATAAGAGGAAGGATTGTGAGGCCACAACTGGGTATTCTACGTGCCTCAGTTTCCTCTTAGCTATGAAAATTGTTCAGTCGACCCATCATCTGCCAGGAATGAGTGAAGATTTTTAGTATCTTTTTGTCCTCTGTAACTTTCAGTATAAGTTGTGACTATTATACAGTAGTTTTTGTCTAAGATTTATGCAAGTTTTATTAATAGTGGATTATAGAGTGACTGAAATAATAGTGGATATATGTAATGTTTTTCTATGAAACTATGGAGAAACAATATAATTTATAGGTGACAACATTCTTGGGAAACTTATGAAGACATATTAAAGAAGCCTGGAATCGTAAGCAAGCTTTATTTTGTCATAAAATGATATTTAAAAAATTTATAACTTGTATGTATGTTTGATAAGATTTGGGAGATACCAGGATAGCTCAGAAGTTGAGCACTTGCCTTGCAATCATGAGATAAGGGGTTCAATTCCCAGCCCCAGCTCTTGCAAACCCTATATGCTAAACTGTAGTGCAACTGGTAACTGCTGGGATAGCTCAGTGGCAAAGGTTCTTACCTCCCAGGAGGGAGGCCCCTGGTTCAGTTTCCACCCCTCACTGCCTCACATCCACTTGTGTGGAATGAAACCATGTGACAACTAATGATGTACAACTATGGAGACTGCTCTGGGTCCTCCTCCCTCCTCTCTCTCTCTCTCTTTTTCTCTCTCACCTTCTCTTAAACAATAAAATTAAGTCTTTAAAAATACATGGTTCTTTTGACTAAAATGCCAAATTTTTAACTTTGTACAATCAAGTTGAGAAACACTAATATTCACAAGTTGAGAAGTATCAATATATAGAAAAGTAACTTTCCACTTTTCTCAATTTCTTTTTGAGAAATATCAGTTCATTAAAAAGTTATAAATATTTTCTTCCATTCTGTTGGTTTTTCTCTTTGTTTTATTGATGGTTTCTTTTGCTGTGCAGAAGCTTTTCAGTTTGAAATAATCCCAATATTTATTTTTGCTTTTACTTCTTGCCTTAGAGGTCAAGTTCATAAAGTCCTCCCTGAATCAAAAGTCTATGAGTTTAGTACAAATGTTTTATTCCCATTTTGAGTTAATTTTGGTATATGATGACAGTTTGTAGTTCAGATTCATTTTTTTTCTGTGTGATTTTCCAATTTTTTCAGCACCACTTACTAAAGAGGCTTTCTTTTCCCTGTTGCATAATTTTTGCTCCTTTGTCAAAAATTTTCTGTCCATATATTTGTGGATTTATTTGAGGGATTTTTTATTCTGTTCCATTGTTCTGTATGTCTGTTTTTCTGCCAATATCAAGCTGTTTTGATTCTTGACACTTTGTAGTATAGATTGAAATCTAGCAGGCTGAGGCCTCCAACCTTATTTTTTTTACATAGGATTGTTTTGGAGATTCACAGTTTTTGTGGTGTCATATGAATCTGATGATTTTTTTAAATCTATTTTTTGAAAGAATGGCAGCGGGATTGTGATGGGAATTGCATTAAATTTGTATATTGCTTTGGGTGATATGGACATTTTAACTATGTTGAGTCTTCCAATCCATGAACACAGGCTATCTTTCCATATCTTTATAAAGAACCCATAGAACTTAACAACAACAAATAAAAAACAATCCAATTGAAATTTTGGCAGAAGACCTGAACAGAGATTTCTCCCATGAAGACATAATAATGGCCAATAGATAAATGCAATAATGCTCAACTTCAGAAGCTATCAGGGAAATGCAAATTAAAACCACAATGAGATACTGCCTCATACCTGTTAGAATGGCCATTATCAATAAGACAAGGAATAACAAGTGCTGGAGAGGCTGTGGAGAAAAAGGAACCCTCATACACTGCTGGTAGTAATGCAAAATGACACAACCACAATGGAGGGCAGTATGGAGGTTCCTCAAAAATTAAAAATAGAGTTACCATACAACTCAGCAATCCCCCTTCTAGGCATTTACTCAAAATATTAGAAAACCTTAGTCTGCAAAGATATAGATACCCCAATGTTCATTGCAGCACTATTCATGGTGGCTAAGTCATGGAAACAGCCAAAGTGTCCTTTGATAGATGACTGGATAAAAAAGTTGCAGTACATTTACACAATGGAATATTACTCAGCCATAAAAAGAGATGAAATATGGCTATTTATGATGACATGACTGGACCTTGAGATCCTGCAAAGCAAAATAAGCCAGACTAGAAAAAAATAAGAACCATATGACTTCACTCATATGGGGAACATAAAACTGAAAGCAACAAAGAAACACAAACTCAGTCAATAGTTTGGACACAGTTAGTAGTTTAGTGGTTACCTGAGGGTACAGGGGCATGGGGAGAGGGTGAGTCAAATATATGGTGATGGAAAGAAAACTGACTCTGAACAGTGAACAATAATGCAACATACAGATGATATATTATACAATTGTATACCTGGAACCTATGTAATTTTGACTAACCAATGACCCCAATGAAGTTAACAATTAAAAAAACGTTTTACAGGTTTCCTTGAACCCAGCGTAACTTAGCCAAATGCAGCAAGATTGCCTCAGTCCCAGCATCAGATTCAGCTGCAAATGCCCTGAAGTGAATGGGTTAACATAAGCACAGGCTAATTTAAATTAAGGGTTAGAGAATACAAGGCAAAGTAAAAGCTGAATAGTATGGTTCTTGACCCATTTTAGTATTTTCAAAGGACTCCAATGTTGCTCCTTCTAAATACACTGAATGTGTCAATACTTAGGTATGAAAACGTTAAAGAAATATTTTGTTTCTCCAAGGAAAACTTTCTATTGACTTAAGTCAATGGATATGCACAATTTACCAAACTGGGACATTGGTACATAGTAGGTTCTACCTTACCGTCCTATATCAGCTTTCTTAATCTCCAGCACTCACTGAAACACATTACATATAAAATGAGATGTCTGAATATATCCTATTTCTTTTATGAACATGAATGTCTTTTGTGGTTCAGATAAAATATATTGCATTGGAAGTTAAAAATATAATATGTCAGATAAACTATAATGCAAAATTTAAGGCAAGAGAACAGCACCTATTATTTTACATAATCTAGTGGATTTAAATGTTATTGAATAAAAATTGAGAATATATTTTGGTAATAACTATGATGTGAAATGTAAACTTTAAATATGACATAAAATAGTATCATTATGTTTAAGTATTAATTTTACTCCATGTATGGAAATAATATTTAAATAGTGCTATAATTGTTTTACTCATAACTAGACATCTTCACAGATGCAGGTAAAAGTAACAGTTACTTTAAAGCTAGAATTTGCTTCTGAGTAAAGGGGAAGAGATTGTTGAATGGAATAAAATTTTATTTTATTTTATCATGAAACAGAATTTGTGTTATAACTGTAAAAATGCCAAGTATCTTTATTTATTATATTTACTCATTGTGATTTTTTAAAATATTTCTTTTTTTTCTTTGTTTGTAAGTTAAAATTACCAAGTGCATTTTCCAAGTATGTGTATAGCGTAAAACCAAATAGATATTAGTAAAGATTATAAATGCCAACTCCTCCATTTTGCTATGAATTTGAGGCTCTTGGTACTTGCTCCTACTGCAAGATCCTCTATTTTGTCTCAGAATGCCTTTGTTTTCAAGCAACAATCCACCTTATTTGTCTGGCTGTATAAATGTGCACCCAACAGATACTAGTTAAATACTTAGTATATGCCAGGCTTTGTTCCATAATCAGTAAATAAACAAATAAAACAACTCTATACTTTAAAAAACTTAAATTTTAGAAAAGACAGATTTTAATCCACATGTAATTTAGTGTGACGAATCGTCCTGTTTTGTTAGAAGTGTGCAGGCACTGGGTATGGTGTTTTCAATTATATCTAAATGAAGGCAGGGGCAGGTAGAAAATATGAAACTTAAGCTGAGCATCAAAAAAATGAATAGGAATTTGAAGGGAATACATGAAGACTTTCTGAGTAATCAGAATGGTTGGAGGACAGGGTTTGAGTAGAACAGAAGAGGAGAATTGAGCAAATGAAGTAAGGTATATGAAAAGGGAGACAGAAGTGGTTACACAGATGGCTTTTTTAAAAGCAATAGTGATTAAATGTTGATTTAACTGTGTTTCCTATATTAAAAAACTTTACCCTGTAACAGGGTGAAGAAGGGAGGGGTCACTAAAGAAGGAGGCTGCCCAGGGCAGTCATAAGAAAGTGTGTAAGGCACCTCAGGGATCTCCCTTTATTTCCCTTCTGTTCACTCGGAAGCTAAGATGAGCTGACTGACATAGACATAATTTGCTCTAATGGACTGCAGATGACAAGAACAGAAGCTCTGAAGGCTGGAGCATGTGTGTAATTAGTGGTAATGGGCTGTGATTGACAAGGGAAGAGAGACCCTTCTGTAAAACACTGGGGAGGATATAACTACAGACGGAGAGTGGAAAGACACTGGCTTTTTTGACTGGGGAAGTTTTGGCAGAAAGCTCTTGATCAGGAGGGCTTTTGGGCTGGGGAGGTTTTTTTCAGGGAGCTCTTAACCATGAATGCTTAAGAAAGCATAGGCCATGAAGGTTTTTTAAGGGTAAAGGCCAGTGGAGAGAGGCCAGACAGGCCTTTTAGGGAGAGCTCTTAATTAGAATAATTTTTAGGTTCTCAAGGTTTTTGCAGAAGGCTCTTGACCGACAGGAAGTGGCTGGCTGGGCCCACTCAGTACAGCAGTGGCTTAGTGTCCTGCACTGGGACTGTAACCAGAGATGATAGGCAGACAGCCAGCAGCAAGGGGGAGAACATGCCCAACACTGGAATCAGTGGGCTATAAGACAGAGAGATGGCACCCCTGCTTCTGTGGAGGTCAGAGATCCTCCTAAAGGACTGAGCACCAGCTGCCTGTGCTTCCCAGAGGGTGGTGAATGGAGGGAGGGCAAAGACAGCTCTCTCCTTTCCACTTGGGCCTTTTTGTATTTTGCTTTTTGCTGCCTTGGGGGTCTGTGTGGAGAATTATCCTGCAGCTGCCTGTTTCCTCCAAAGGATGGTATTGTTAAAAGAGAGAAGGTCTCCAAGTGCAGTCTAGGATAGGTCTAGAGGTAGCAGCAGAGTTACTTCTCTTTGCATGTTTTATGTAGTTTTGAAATAAAGACCTGTTTTCTTTCTTCCACCCAATCCCCACCTTCATGGGTCCCAGGTGCCCTTATAATACATACTTATTCTACGACCCAAATTCTGTGTCTGTCTATTGGCTGACCAGTTCAGGCAGCACGAACCTGGACTGTGTTTTCCTCTGGTAACACCTTTTTTTTTCTTTTTTTTTATGTTCCTCATGTAAGTGAAATCATAGGGTTCTCAACTTTTTCTATATGACTTATTTTGCTTAGTATGATAAACTCAAGATCTACCCATGTTGTCACAAATGGCAGTAATTCACCCTTTCTTATGGCTAAGTAATATTCCTTTGTATATGTGTATCACATCTTCTTTATCTAATCATCTATCAAAAAACAATTTGGTTGTTTCCATGTTTTGGCCACCTTGAAAAATGCCTGTTGCCACCTGTTGGCTCATGTAAGCCTCAACCACGGATTAGAGTCTCATGGGGGTCTTGAGTGGGACAAGTTCCCAGGGAGTCAGCAGGGTGGAGGGAGCAGAGCTTACTTACCAGGCTAACATAGATTCAGATTTGGCCAAGGGCATAGGGAGAGAGCACAACATAAGAAAGATCTCCACACAGGGTGAATGATGACTTTCCCTGCGGTCTCTGTTCTGAAGCCACACAACTTAGTCTCTATCTATGAACCTTTGACAACTCCATAGTCACTGTCCCTCTGCTGTAGCCCAGTGTAAGTGCTTACAACCAAATGAGTTTATGTACAGGCCCTTTAAGAAAACATCTAGGTTTTCAATAGCTTTCCATTTCATTCCAATACAGTCAAAATCTGCAGTGTGGTAACAATTTTGACAACTCGGCAGGTCTGTCTTGGGTACCTCCTGTAAGTGTTTTGGCTTGTGGGTGGATCTCGGGGCTGCATGAGCCTTGGAGGATTTCTTAGTGCAAGACCAGCATCTATAAGATATTTTATTCACCAGAGAGGGACAGCATTAAGGCCTGGCCATCATTAATGCCTGTTTGTTAAGTTGGGTTGGAATAAGCATTTGTTCTGTTGTTCTGTATGTTTGTGGCTTTTTGATTTTGTGTAAACTTTAGTTTTTGGAGTAGGACAAAGGGCACCTGGTACGGACTTTGTGACCATAAGCTTTTGCCCTGTTGATTTGTGTGTCTGTGGTTTTTCTGGTATTGCTTTTATGTGAACTGTGATATGAATTGTCACCTGTTACAGGTTAGAGTCCCTGTGGCTGGCCTGTTGGGGTTGCAGTCCCCGTGACTGCAGCTATATCCTGGTGTTGCGGGTGAAGCACATTCTAAAAGACAGAGTAAGACGAGCATGTACCCAGGTTAAAAGAAAGTGGCCTTTTGGGGTAAGAGTTCACATTGGGGCCTGTTTGGGGTGTGAGTCCCTGTGAGGAGTTGGAGTCCCCATGAGAGGCCGAAGTCCCCATGACTGTGGATATATCCTAGTGTTTCATGTGGAGTGTAACCTGAAAGATAGAATAAGATGAGCCAACATCCAGGTCTAAGGTGTGGCCTTTTGGTGTTAGAGTTTCTTATGAATTGTTCCTCTAAACCAGGTGCAATTCATATATCCTAGATGGGTACGATTTGACCACAGATCTAGGAAAAATGTCTGAACTGTGGTTGTGTGTCTATGTCTATGCATCCATTTGCATATCCAGATTTCTTTTCTTGTTTATACTACTATTTTTGTTTCAGAGATCAGAAGTGGGTTCTGAAATCTCAGTACCAGCTGGGAATCCATTGGATGGGATATTAAATGATTGGCAGACTTGTGGTTATGGGCTAGTAGGAAAAAAGAAATTGGTGTTCTACTATAATATTGCTTGGCCAAGGTATGATTTCGATTTTGGATAATCCTGGCCACTCAATGGTTCTTTAAATTACTATACTAGTGTACAATTGGAATTGTTTTGTTGAAAAATAAGAAAATAGGATGAGCTACCTTATGTCCAAATGTTTATGAGTTTCTATAATTCAGATATAAACAGGGGGGAAATAAGTTAATGGTTCAGAGGCAATCTGCCTCAGTGCCAGAACCAGCAAGGTTTTGTTACCTGATTCTAAATCAGGGGAATTAAAGCATAAGGAAGAATTTAATGTTATAAGAACTAAAAATACATACATACCCAGCACCCCCAACTGCCCCCTCTTCTGAGGGTAACAACAGTAGAAAGAGCAAATGAAATAGTTTCCCCCTCTCATACCTGACAAGGTACACAATTCAGAGTAGGGACAGGGAGCAAAGGAGCCACAGCAGGGAAATACCCACTAAGGTGACTGGCAGTTGGAATTAAAGGACAGCCTGCTGCATATTATTAGGCACATACTCCTTTTCCACCTCAAATTTAATGAACTGGAAAAATTAAATCCTGCTTACCCAGACAGCCCTCAGAAGATGATTGATCTATTTCTTCAGTGTATTCCATCCACAGACCTACCTGGGCAGATGTACAGGCTTTGCTCAACACGCTATTAACAGTTGATGAGTGGAGACTAGTAATTGGTAAAGCCAGAGAAGAGGCAGAAAACTTATACCAGGAGTATACCAACTGGACTCTGGTGCCAGATGGAGCAAGTTTGTTAGCTGAACCAGACTGAGACCCAAATAAAGAAATGATCAGATCAGACTAGAATACTATCAGCAATGCCTTATAGAAGGACTGTGTAAAGGAGTACCAAAATAAAAGTATATGAACATGGTACAAACTATCCAACAAAAGCCTAAGGAGGGCCCCTCAGAATTTTTGGACTTTGTCAGGCTTATAGAAAATATACTGACAGAACCTCAGGTAGCTGAGAATGCTCAAATGATTAGCCTGAGCTTTAATCTCTCAAAATGCCCCAGATACTTGAAATAAACTCCAAAAATTAGATGTGGCAGGAACACGCCTCATGATTGGCTTATAAAATTCACACAAGGTTTTTAATAATCGAGAATACAGAAGGGCCAAAACAGCTACCATTTTCTTAAATCAAGTTAAAGAATGCAGGCCATGCTGTGGGGAATGAGAAGAAGGCTGCCCAGTTCCCATTAGAAAAAAAACAACATAATCTATGCAGAAAAAGGGAACATTGGAAAAAGAACAAAAAGGCCCAGCTGTCCCAAAGGCTGGAAGGATGGCCAACACAAAGGCAAATTTATGGGTCCTAAAGTTTCCTCTGTTCCCCAGTTGAGTTCTAACAATCACCCCTAAGGGCCCTCAGGTATAACTGACAGCAGGGAGCAGAAAGACCGACTTCCTCCTTGACACTGGTGCTACTTACTTTAAATGAACAAGTTACTAGACCTTCACAACAGACTGTCCAAGTCATTGGAGTAACTGGTAAGCCAGAATATCAACATTTCTTACTGCCATTAAAATACATAGTGGGAGAAACATATCTAAAGCATAAGTTTTTATATGTGCCTCTCCTGCAACAGGAATGCTTTCAAAAGTGCATACTCAAATAACCTTTGCTCCAGAAGAGAATCAGCTTTACCTTCGAGTTCCTGTGCAAAATATGTACCAACTACAGATGCTTCTGGAAGGAGAGGAACCAACCCCAAATGCTGGAAAACAGGTTAAAACACTACATTCTTAAGGCAGGTCAATCCCTCTGGGCAAATGGGAATGCTGGCAGGGCTAAAAATATTGAGTCAATAAAGATAAGGCTAAAAGTAAGTGCTCAAATTCCCCAGAAAATATAATACCCACTAAAGAAAGAGGCCCTAAAGAGCCTCTGGCCCTTGATTCAAAGATTTAAGGACTTGGGCCTTATCTGGCTCTGCCAGTCACCCTTTAACACCCCCATCCTACCAGTTCAGAAACCTAAAACTCAGAAATATCCATTTGTTCAAGATTTGTGAGCCATTAATAAGGTAACAGAATATTTGCCCCATTGTGCCTAATCCATAAACTTTGCTGACTGGCATTCCTGGGGCTTCCCAATACTATACTATATTGGACAGGAAAGAATGCCTTTTTCTGTGTACCATTGGACCCCCAATTCCAGGAATTGTTTGCCTTTAAATGGAAAGACCCAAACTCCCTGGTACGAACTCAATATTGCTGGACCATGCTGCAAGGATTTAAAAATGCTCCTACACTTTTTGGGAAACACTTGGCTCACAATTTACAAATCCTGCAACTAGAGAAAGGAGTGCTTCTGTAATACATAAATGATCTATTGATTACTGGTGACTCAGAGCAAGACTGCTTAGAAAACACCATTAAGTCTGTAAACCACCTAGCTAAATGTAGATACAAAGTCTCCCAAGAAAAGATTCAGATCTATAAAAACCAAGTCACCTTCTTGGGGTTTTTTCTTGAACATGGAAAGAAAAGTCTCCTCAGAAACCAAAGATATCTAATAATAGGCCTAGAATCCCCCAAAATAGGGAGGCAATTACGATATTTTCTAGGAATGGCTAGATTTTGGAGGATTTGGATTTCTAATTTTGACCTCATCGCTAAACCTCTATATGAGGCACTAAAAAGGGAAGAAAAAAATTTCCCTGACTGAACTCCCAAATGTCAACAAGCCTTTCAAAAGTTAAAGAATATTTTAAATTCTGCACCTGCTCTAGGCCATTCTGGCTATATCTTTACAAAAAACAGGAACTTGCCCTAGGGGTGTTAACCCAAACAATTGAAACTGAACAATGGCCAGTAATCCACCTCTCTAAAAATTTAGATAATACAGTGAAAGAATGGCCTAGTGTCTACAGCCATAGCCAACCCCTGCAAACTAGTACAAGAGGCAGAGAAATTTACCCTAGGACAAAAAATGGCTATATTGCTACCACACCAAGTATTAATGTTACTGGAACAAGAGGGCAGACTATGGCTGACAGCCAGACAAATGAGGAAATATCAGGCTATGCTACTAGATAATTCAAACCTCCAACTCCAGACTGTCTCTGTTCTGAACTCAGCAACCTTGCTACCATTTTCTCATAAACCACTTATACATGACTGCTTAGAAACAGTGGAGTCAGTTTATTCTAGCAGGACAGACTTATAAGACCAATCACTCCCAGATCCAGATTAGACTCTTTTCATGGGTGGAAAGAACTTTACAGACAATGAAAAATAAAGGGCAGGATATGCAGTCATCTCCTTGGACCAGAAGATAGAGGCTCAACCATTGCCTGCAGGTACTTCTGCCCACAAGGCTGAACTCATTACACTAACCTGGGCCCTGAAACTGTCAAGAGGTAAATAGGTGAACATTTACACAGACACTAAATACACATTCTTAGTGCTTCACGCACATGGAGCTATTTGAAGGAAAAGGCCTCTTAACAGCAGGGAATAAAGGAATTAAAGTATGCCTCAGAAACCTTACAAATGCTGGAGGCCATACGGGAGCCCACCCAGGTAGCTGTAATGCATTGCCCAAGACATCAAAAGGGTGGAGATCAAACAGCAATAGGGAACCAGCCAGCTAACCTTGCCACTAAAGCAGCAGCTCATTTATACAGTTATGAACTTAAAATCCTATAGTAGATCTCCAAAAACACCAACCTGTATATTAAAAAATAGACCTACCAGAAGCAACTAGACAGGGCTATATACAAGATAGCCCAACAGGGAAGTGGAAGATAAATCTCAAATGAAAGATTTTTATCCCCTCCTCACTTTTGCCCCTTATACTCCAAGATGTGACCAGGCAACCAGTTCGAGATGATACACTTAATTACATAATGTCCTGGGTTACAGAAGTCTGTTTGGTGCAATTGGTCCAGGAGGTTATTAAAAATTGTCCAATTTGCCAAAAGAGTAATCCAAAGACACATCCAGATCCTAGAGGACAGGGTCAACAATATAAAGGCCAACTGCCCTTTGATGACTGGCAGATTGACTTCACACAAATGCCCAGGGCATGAGAAAACTATTGGTACCTACTTGTATGCATAGATACTTTCTCAGGATGGATAGAAGCATTCCCCACTTGGACAGAAAGGGTGACTGAAGTGGTCAAAGCACTACTCTGAGTAATCATCTAGAGGTACAGACTCCCCCAAAGTTTACAGAGTAAAACTGGACCATTGTTTATCTCAACTATCACTCAGAATGTGCATATCCACCTTCTGGTGATTCCACATACTCTGGAGGCCCCAGTTAACAGGCAAAGTTGAAAAAATGAATCACACTCTCAAAAAGACCAAAGCCAAACTCTGCCAAGACATGCAATTGCCATGAACTCAGGCATTACCACTTGCCCTGCTGAGAATCTGAATAGCTCCTCAAAGCAGGCTTAAATTAAGCCCATTTGAAATTGTGTATAGGAGACCATTCCAAGCCCTTAAGGGGTTAACCCCAGCTGAATTTAGCCAACACATACATATTAGAAGTTACCTTAGGGAACTTGCTCAAGTGCTAGAAATTACACTTAGGTTTGCTCTTAACCAGGAATCAGCCCCACCATCAGGGCCATACCATTTATTCAGAGTGGGACACAAGGTACTCATTAAGATCTGGAAACACCAGGGACCCATTTGACCAGCTAAATGAGCAGTGGGCCGGGCCTTGGACTGCCCTCCTGACCACCAATTCAGCTGTTAATCTTGAGGAGATATGGCCTTGGATCCACCACACCCAAATTAAAAGGACAAAGAACTTGAGGGGGAAAAAAAAAAAAAATGAAACCACAATACGGAAGTCACTGCTATTAGAAGATCTCAAATACTTGTTTTCTTGGCAATTCTGCTAAAGAAATTCTCAAAAAGACCAATACCTTTTCTTCTTCTTTTTTTAAAGATTTAGTTTATTGTTTTTGACAGAGACAGATAGACAGACAAAGAAAAGGGGGAGGGCCCAGAGCAGTATCCATAGTTACAAGTGGACAGGGGGGCCCTTGCACAGGGCAGGAACTGAGTGGGGACCTTCCTCATGGGAAGTCTGCCTGGTGGGAACTGACCTAGGGGCCACACCCTAGTTCAGCATATGAGTCTGCATGGACCGGGACCAGGATTTGATCCTCAGACCCAGGGCTGCAAAGTGAGCACTTACCCCACTGAGCCATCCATGTATCCCCAATACCTTTTCAAAAGATACAAAAATGTTTGGATCTATTTAACAAAAACATGTATAGAATGTTCTCTGGTTCTTGTCTTTTGGGCAGCATGAACATTTAGGGTAAAAACTAATCATTTTGCATTAATTTTCTCACTACAGGTCCATTAGTCTGTGAGCCTCAGATCCACTATACCTGGATAAAACGGGCACTGCCTGAGAAAGACTCAGACCCTGTTGTTGTGGTTGATGCTGGAGGGAAAAGCTGGATATGCATTCCTAAGGGATATTTGAAAGATCTCTTGAAAAAGGATAGCAATGCCCAATGCAAAGTGACAGTGTTTGTTTTACTTTTATATTATGTACACTTTAAGGAAGTTATAAAGTATAGAAATATATTTGTGAAGGAAATGAAAAGAGAGTGGTTTGTCCTAAAGATGGTTATTTCTAAATAAATCAAAAAAGACAAACCAAGAATAATTGGAAAAGTTGTAGAGGGTTTATGAGGAGAAATCTTGAGTTATGGAAAATTGTGAAAGTTTTAAACTTGAAACCTCAGTTTTTGGTTTTAGTTAGTCTTTGCTGGTTACTTTTATCTTTGGGGGGCTTAGTTGGAATTTTGCTGTTTTGCATACATCAGGAACCCTCTCTCTGCAGTTTTGGTCTATGGGCCATAGTGCTGGTTGATGTATCAGCTGGTGTGAGAGCATGTATTGGGCTTCTGTGACCTAGAAGAGGTCATCTATGGTTCTGGTTGGCATACCAGCTAATGTAAAAGCATGCCTCTACCATAAGTGGTAGGTGTGACCTAATAGAAGGTAGTCTATAAGGCTGGTTTGTGTGTACCGGGTGATATGAGATAGGATTCTAAGATTAGTTCCTGTCCCCCTATTGTTGAAATGGTTCTTGCCTTAGATTTTGGCTTTGTTTCCATTTTGAAAGGAAATTGAGGTTTCTAAGAGTTAAATTTTTATATTAAGTTGGAAAGAAGATGGTTTGAGTAATTAAAGGCATAAGGAATGGTGATTCAATTCTAATAGACAGTTTGAAAGATGTTTTCTTTGTGCTTTGTATTTTCCTCTTTACATGATTCTGGTTATGTATTCTAACCTTGTTAAATGTGTTACCTCTAGGATACAAGGATGCCAGCCTGTTCAACGACCCCATTCCTAGGACATTGCACATACCACCTCCCTGGAAAAGCCAACTGACCTAGACTTTGCAAGATCTACTCCCTATGCCTCTTATTATTAACCCCTTGTTTTTTCTCT
>PVKE010017105.1:0-31169 GCA_004027555.1 Craseonycteris thonglongyai
TCAGCCCATGTGGACCCGTGTGAACTGGGGTATGGCTCCCAGTTTGGTTCTCGCCAGGGCGAGCTTCCCATCCTGTGCAGCCCCCACCCACCTGTGGAATGAAACCATGTCAAAAACTGATGATGTACAACTATGCAGACTGCTCTGGGCCCTCCCCCTTCTCTCTGTCAAAAGCAATAAAATAAATCTTAAAAAAAATTGGTATTATCTTTTAGAAATGGTCATCCTAATGACGTTGAGCATCTTTTCATGTTCTGGTTGGTCACTTGTGTATCTTCTTTGGAGAAATGTCTATTCAGATCCTTTGCCCATATTTAAATAGAAATATTTGTCTTTTTGTTGTTGACTTGTAAGAATTCTTTATGTATTCTAGATATAAGTCATTATCAGATATAACTTGTAAATGTTTTCTCCCATTCTGTGGGTTGGTTTTCTTTTAACTTTATTGATACCATCTTTTGACTCATGGAAGTTTTTAATTTATCTATTTTTTCTTTGGTCATTTGTCTTTTGGGGGCCATAAATGAGAAATCATCACCAAGAAAATTTGTATCTAATTTCTTCTAAGAGTTTTATAGTTGTAGCTATTAGATTTAGGTCTTTCACTAATTTTAAATTAATTTGTATATAGTATTATGTTGGGGTCCAATTAAATTATTAGCGAGTGGATATCAATTTGTCCCAACACCATCTTTTGAAAAGACTATGATGATTACATGTTGTGGAGACAAAAGAATGGGCTCAGTTTGAGCATGTTGATGTATGATGAGGCATCACATGCGTTTCTACTGTACATTTCTCTTTATCTCTCACTCAGAGAAGAAGTGGCCTTAGTCCCACCTGAAGCAAATGCTGCTGCTTGGGACCTCAAAGAAGAATAAGGCAAGGGCAGATCCAGTCTTTATTTACATTTTTGATAACTTGTTTCTTATGGATATTTTGCATGAATTCTGCTTTGTTAAAATATTACATGAACCTGTTAGTCATCTTAATTGCTGAGGTTTGGTGTACCCCCTTCCTGACTTACCTCCCTCTAGTCCTGGCCTCCCTACAGGGGCCTCACTTTGTAAAGTTTTCCTGCCACGGTCCTTCATTGAGCTCACCTATTGCAGTGTGAATAGGAATCAGTGTAGAAATTTTTCATCTTGTAATTTTCAGGAACACAGCTAATATATAACAAAAGGTATGACTCTCCCCTTCTTTCTTTCTGGGTGTTTTAAAGCCCATAGATGCAATCAGATGCCTCCAATGCCACAGGGCCAGGGCTCCAACTGCAAGTCTGTTGCGGATTCTTGCCCAGTTCAGAAACTCTCTCTGAGCCAATGGACATTCTTTATTCTGAAGAGATTTTTTGTTTAACCCCGAGTGTGAATGAAATTCAAGTTATATAAAAGCAAAAAAAAATTTTTTAAAGTCTCATTATTTTACTTTCATCCTGGCCTCTGGCATTTACTGTTTATTTTTTATTTTATTTTATTTTTTTAACAAACTGGTTGGACAGAAACTGATACTGCAGGAAGCAGGAGCCCAAAACAAACAACCATATTAAAAAAAAACAGGCACTTAGGTTCAGCTTGTGAAGTGCTTAACAAGCTGCCAGCAAGTAAAGCCCAGTTCTTTGCAGTGAGTACACCCACTTCCCTGTCTTATTGAGAGACCAACTCTGACAGTTAGTCCCTGACCTCTTACCACAGGCTTTTTATTGTAATGTTCTCTGCAAGTTTATTTGTTACTTTTATTTTGTTAAGGATTTATTTTATTGTTTGAGAGAAGGTGAAACAGAGAGACAGAGAGAAGCAGGGAGGGCCCAGAGCAGTTCCCACAGTTGTACGTCATTCATTAGTTGTGACATGGTTTCATTCCACACAGGTGGATGTGGGGCTGCACAGTGTGGAACTGAACTGGGGGCCTCCTGCATGGGAGGCAAGAACCTTCGCCACCATCCTGGAGGTTACTGGTTGCATGCCACAGTTCTACATGTGGGTTTGCATGATCCAGGGCTGGGATTCGATCCTCAGACCTCACAGTTGCAAGGCAAGTGCTCAACCTGTTGAGCCATCCTGGCATCCTTATCCAACCTTAATGCCAAGCCCAAGGCTCCAGAGATGCCAGACTTCACTCAGTGCCATCCCCTCCCTATGGCCTGAACAGAGGGTTTACACTAACAGGGTGGAATTCGAATGGCTGAGGTTGCAGGACATTCCCCAGCTACTTGGGTGTTTGAGGGAGGTGCATTGGATTTTATCAAGTAGCAGGGCCAGCAGGTAACAAGATGTAACATAATTTTATACTTATACTTTATTAAAAATAAAACAAAGGCAAAACAAAGCTCAGGTTCTGCTTAGAAATCTTGTGATGTGTCCATAGATACTCAACTAAGAATTTAACAATGCCCGTGTCCCATTTGGTCCTACCTGCGTTCTCTCCCAGGCCGTAGCTCTCAGATGGTTTGATATGTGGGTGCTGTCTGCAAGCCCTTGGTATAGGGGACCCTGCTGTACAGTCCAGGCCTTTGACCACTTCCACCCTACATATCCCAGAGCCCAAGTGGGTTTGAAGTACCACAGGGGTGACCTTTGAATGTGGCCCCAGGCTGGGCCTAAAACATGTCTGAGGGATCAGGTGGGTGGCAGAGCCCCGCTGAGCACGAGCTGTTCAAAGAGGTCATAGGGCAGTCTTGCTCCCTCCTGCTAATGCAAGATCTTCCCCTGCAAAGTCCTCATGCTCCTCATCTTAAATAATTCTGGACGCCCATGGGAGTTTCTCCTGGGTCCTTATGATTGCGTCTGTTGAGTTACAATGTGATGTCGCTGGACTCTACTGCCTGAGTCCTGCATTGTCACCCTGTGCTGCTTAAGCTCAGGGAAAACAGGGAGGGAGTACCACCTCCCCTTTTTAGAATTTACTGTTATTAGGGTATAAGGGTCATGTGGTAGGCCCAAAATGCACCCCCAAAAGCTATCCATCAAATCCCTAGACTCTGTGAATGTAACCTTATTGGGAAAAAGGTCTCTGCAGATGTGCCCAAGTTAAAGCTTCTGAGAGGAGGCGCTTATCCTGCACTATTCTAGTCGACCCTAAGTGCGATCATGGGTGTCTTTCTAAGATAGACACAGTGGAAAAGACACAGACATAACAGAGGAAAAGGTGACGTGAAGACAGATTTGGAATGATGTGGCCACAAGCTCAGAGAAGCCAAGGCAGCTGTCAGAAAATGAGAGACAAGAAATGTTGTCCCCTGGAATGTCTAAGGGAGCGCAGTATAGCTAACATCTTGATTTCAGACTTCTGGCCTCCAGAGCTATGGGACAATGCATTACTCTTGTGTTAAGCCCACCAATTTGTGGTAATTTTTTTACGGCAACTTCGAGACAACAAATACAAATAGTGTTATTTATATTCTCCCATTGTCCCACAGAGATTGTATTTTGCACAAATTTGTTCAGCCTGATTCCCTTCTTTTAGGAAGAGTTCCTTCCAAGGGGCTTCTTAGCCCCTCATGGAAGCCCTGGAGACTTCAGATGGACCACCTCATGAACACCATTTGGCATGTGATGGTCTTGATGCTGGTAGGAGCTTGGACTCAAATTGGAAATAACATGATCCACAGGAATGCATACACAATGTACAAAGCTTGTCTGCAGGGTTCCTAACGGATTCAAATGCGTATGGAGAGCAGGATAAGCTTGTCTTTCTAGAGGGCATGAAATAAAATTGCATTCCAAACCGCATCCCAATTACTCTTCAGTTTCTTGAACCAATTTTCAGTGTCTGAAACATTCTTTTCTTTAATGTCAACAAGTTGCTGAAGACTGTGCTGTGAAAAAAAATTTTTTTTTTATGTTGACGATTTGTATCAGAGTATATTCTTCACCTGAAAAACAAGTTACCTCAGAGTACAGCAACTTTAAATGAAGGTACCCCCCCAAACCACAGTTTATGATGATGCACTTCTGGGTGCTGTAGAAAATTTATAAATAAGAGAAGCCAGGATGACTCAGTGGGTTAAGTGCTCACTTTGCAGCCCCAGGGACTGAGGATTGAATCCTGGCCCCAGCCCTTGTGCTGAACCCATATGCTGAACTGGAGAGTACCTCCAGTTCAGTTCTCACTGGGGTGAGACCCCAGCCCAGTTCCTGTCCTGTGCAGCCCTGCACCCACCTGTGGAATGAAACTATGTGGAAAAACCAATGATGTGCAACTATGGAGACTGTTCTGGGCCCTCCCCCTTCTCTCTGTCTCTGTCTCTCTCTCTGTCAAAAAATAAAAAATAAAAATAAATCTTTAAGAAAATTTCTAAATAAAACATTGTATTATGTTTATAAAAAAACATGTTTGTACTGGGTGATATGCTCAGTGTAAACTTACTCTTAAATATCATTTTAGGGCATGCTGGGATATCTCAGTGGTTGAGCATTTGCTTCGCAATCATGAGGTCCAGGGCTCAATTCCTGGCCCCAGCCCATGCAAACCCATATGGTGAACTGTAGTGCAACTGGTAGCCACTGGGATGGTGGCAAAAGTGCTCACCTCCCATATGGGAGGCCCTCATTTCAGTTTCTGCCCCAAGTGGCTCCACATCGACCTGTGTGGAATGAAACAATGTCACAACTGATGATGTACAACTATGGAGACTGCTCTGAGCCCTCCCCCTTATCTCTCTGTCTCTCTGTCTCTCTTTCTCTCTCATCTTCTCTCAAACAATAAAATAAAACTTTAAAAAATAATTTTTAAAAAACTATGGGGAAAAATTATTTTTTTGAGTAAGTAATGCATTCAAATGATTCAAAAATCAGAGGGTATAAAAGAGTAGAATGTGAAATTTTCCTCCTGTGTCTGTCCTCCAACCACCTAGTATTTCTCCATACTATACAGTTTTCTTGTTCATAGGAAACACAAAGATACCTCCAAAGGTATTTTTTGCACAAATAATAGCATCCTATGCAACACTTTTAAATGTTTTTAATTAAGTATAACATACACAAAGAAACATGCACATCTCAACTAATTTTTATATGCTGGACATATATATAAAGAAACATCATTGTCTAAACTCCAGGGCACCCCTTAATGTCCCTTCCAGGTACTATATCCCTCAGGGGTCTTCACTATTTTGACAACATACGTTTGCTGTATTTATATTTTCTATAAATGGAGGAACCTTGGCTTTTAATAGCATAGATTACTTTTGCAGTTTGTATACCTTATATAAATGGAATGATTCAATATATTCGTGTCTGACTTCTTTTGCTCAATATCATGTTTGTGAGTTTCTGCCATATTGACAGATGTAATTTATCCATTCTCGTAGGTGCTCAATATTCCATTTCTATACCCACTGTTTCTGCAACTTGCTTTTGTTTTCTTTGTGTTTTACAATGTTTTTTGAAGAGGTTTTTGTATCTGTTTGTTGAGTGTCCTTATGATTTCTTTGTGTTGGTATTGGTATTTCATTATGTAAATGCAATATTATTATTACTATTTTTTACTTGAACCTTAAGCTGGACATTTAGTAGCAAATAATTTTTAAAATGAATACTTGCTTCAAAAATAAAAAAAGGGACTAATATCATAGTATCCTTAGTTTTATAGTGAAATATTTTGCAATGAAAAAATATCTCTTATTTTAAAAAAGATATATTTACTTATAATAATAAATGCACTTGTTTTACAGAGAAACCAGGTTAGTAAACTGCCATGAAGTCAGAAAAGCAGTGTGAATGAACCTGTGGTTTGGGGGCAGAGTGGAGGGACTGGGTGGTCCAGAGCCTGGAAAACAAGTTAGTCCTTCTGATTCCACAGCTGAACCATTATCGTGGACCAATTCCAGGCCATTTGCTTTGCCTAATGGTTTTCAAATTGTCACAGAAAAACTAGGAATAGAAAATTTGTTTAAACTACCTCCAGCTAATGAAGAAAAGTTGAAATTCTTCCTCTGTAGTTGGGTTATAAACATTTCAGTAGCAAAGTGAAGTATAATTGCCTTAGGTAACACTGATAACATATTCTAATCCTTTGATGTCAGTGTGGGAAACAACTGAGTAATTTAATAATGAGCTTATGCTTAAAGCACAAAGAATTATTATGGACTCAAATGTTCATTTCTGAATTTAGTTGTTCATTACTCTCAAAGTACTTGCTCTTAAATTCATTAACCAATGTGTTTTAAAAGTTTTCTTGGGGAAGCCAGGATGGCTCAGTGGGTTAAGCAGTTGCTTTGCAGCCCTGGGAACTGAGGATTGAATCCCAGCCCTGGCCCATGAGGACCCATGTTCTGAACTGAGGTGTGCTTCCCATGAAAGAGGTCCTCAGTTCAGTTCTCACCCCCCGTTCAGCCCCTGGCTCTAGGGGGCGTGTGTCCCATGCATGAGACCCCCAGCCCCACTCCGGTCCTGTGTGACCCCCACCCACCTGTGTGGAACAAAAACCATGTCGAAAACTGATGATGTACAACTATGGAGACTGCTCTGGGCCCTCCCCCTTCTCTGTCTGTCTCTATCTCTCTCTGTCTCTGTCTCTCTATCAAAAACAATAAAATAAATCTTAAAAAAATTTTTTTTTCTTGAGATTATGTATAAACAGTTTGATTAAAATTTATTAACTGCTTCTCATCGAATGTGTATATACATAGAAATAAAACATTAGTTCAAATACTGTTTGATACTCTTTCCAGTTCACAGGAAAATGGTCTGTGATTTGTTTTACCAAATAAAGAATGAATATGGAGCATACATTTCCCCCCTCCCTCTGATAAAATGTAGTAGAATCACAAAGAGAAAAATATTCTATTCCTGCCCCATCATGACTCTTTCCTAATCATAATCTTCAAATTTGTTTGGAGTAAGGTGGATGTAGCAAATGGCTGAGACACATGTTTCTGATTCTAAGAGTATTCCTGGGTATGGAAGACTTTTTAATTCTACTCTAAACGGGGGAGTTAAATTATCCTGGCCAGTCAGATACACAGCTGCTATACTCCTTGTTTTGAAAGGCGAGTGTGATTTATTCCCCACTTACATAAACTTAGTGAGTCTCCACAAGTCATAGAAACCCAGTTAGCTGACACAGTAGTCCCACAGTGAGGTTATGTAAAACGCTATGTGAAAGTAGCAGTCAAATTCTCACCATTCTTCAGATTGTTTGTCTCTTTTTGATTCTGAATTAGCGAGTCTCCTGTTTACTATGACTGCCAACTTGTCCTAAGAGTGGTACAAATCAAATCATGGGATGTGAATTTTCCGTTGTAAATACATCTTCAGATGAAATTGTTTTTGCTATGAATCTCTCATGAGCTCTTGGTAGGGGAAGGGTCTTTACTGAGCAGGTTCCTGTTTGGTTCTGTCAGACCCCTGAGCGTTTCAATGATCCTGACCAGTTTTTATATGAACTCATTACCTTAATGTGCTTAGGGTTCCTGTAGCACATAGCAAGTGTAAAGCCTGGTCTTAGCTTTTGATTTCTCATAAGTGACATATATTTTGACATCCAAAGTCTCAGATGGAAGGCAAGCTGCTATACCTACTTCCACAGGCCAGTGGGATGAGTTTTCTAGGTCATGATTTGTGGACAGGGCAGCTCTTAATGTTCCAAGATTTATTCAGAGGCTAAATTCCAGTTCTCCTATTTTACATGGGCAAAAGTTGTTACAGTTTCTGTCTCTACACTAGTTTATAGAGTTCATATTTGAGCCTAAAATATTTGAGTGGAAAGCAAGTGATAAGAAATAGTGGACTCAAAAGGAATACTTAAAAGGTCTTAATTTTATTTTTTATTTTTTAAAGTTTTTTTTAAAGATTAAAAAAAATTTTTTTTTGACAGAGAGAGAAAGAAAGACAGAGACAGAGGCAGAGAGAAACAGAGAGAAGGGGGAGGGCCCAGAGTAGTCGCCATAGTTGTATGTCATCAGTTTTTGACATGGCTTTATCCCACACAGGTGGGTGGGGGCTGCACAGGGTGGGAACTGGGCAGGGGGACCTCCTACATAGGAGGCACACCCTAGTTCAGCATATGGGTTCGTACAGGCCAACGCTGGGATTTGATCCTTGGACCCTGGGGCTGCAAGTTGAGCTCTCAACCCATGGAGCCATGCAACATCCCCTTAATTTTATTTTTGAATGCCAATTATGAATTGATATGTGACCTTGGATTTATTGGAGAGGCTGTTTCTCACTCTGTGTAAATGACTCCACGAGCTTATTTGTTACATATCTTTTAAACATTCATGTTAAACATGCATGTTAAACGTTCATATGAGCAAAGTCATGGCCAGTTCAGGGCAAAATCATGAAATGCATAAGTTGAAGAGTCTCCTGACCCTTATCAGGGCAGGAATCAGGAAGAGTGACACTGTGGTAAAGAGGAAAAAACTGACCTGGAGCCCAGCAAGCCTGGGTTCAAGTCTTGTTTCTGGCACCTACTAGCTGTGTGCATTTGGGAAAATCAGTTAACCTTTCTGAGCCTCAGTTACTCAGGAGCACAGCAGTTCAGTGCTTCTGAAACAGTGACATTAAATTGTGTGACATACAGTGAGCACTATATCACACATACAATTAGCTTACATGAATTCAACACTTGCCCTTTTTCTGCTTTTTCCTTTATATAATTAAACCTCATAAAATATTCTTTTTATATGTAACTTTTACCATATATGCAAGGTATGTGTTTTGCATTGATATATACATATTACCATAAAAAAATGACTCTGTGTATACAGTATTCTCTGAGTGATTTAAGAAATTTTCAAGATTCATTTTGATTATATGTAACTTTTGTTCTATACAGGTGCTTTGGAATCGCACCCACACATGAGATGAGGTCTGTCCTGTTGTTCTCGGAAGCTATTCAGTGAACTTTAACTCCCTTTCCTCCTATTCCCTTTAGGTGTTTCTATGTTTTCAACTCTTACGAAAGCACTTGATGTTTTATACTGCTGCTCTCATCGCTTGTGAAAGGAAAGCATCCAAGCCTTTATCGAAAGCAGTTAGACATAATTGGTTAGAACTTCCCAGAGTGTCACTGTGTTGGGGATGTAGGAGTGGGGAGGAGAGATCAACCTAAAGGGATTTGTGGGAGAATATTTGGCATGAGTGGGTATTTTTGAAGTAAAGGTGGTCAAGGGGCTTCTCTGAGTCTCAAATGCCATTACCAGGCAACCACCAACTTTATCTCCACATAAAGCCAGCTTTACCCTACTGTTTCTATAATGGACCCAGGTGACTTGCATGTCGAAGAATTTATATGCCCATGCCCTTTTTAGTTGGCTGTATTGTATAGATCTAGTATAATTTATTCAATCAGCCCCCTTTTCTTTGGGGAAGCCGGGATGGCTCAGTGAGTTAAGCGTTCACTTTGCAGCACTGAGGACCAAGGATCGAATCCTGGCCCCAGCCCGTGCGGATCCATATGCTGAACTGGGGGCTCCCCCAGTTCAGTTCTCTCTCTGTCTCTGTCTCTCTGTCAAAAACAATAAAAAAAAACAATAAAAAAAATAAATACCTTTAACAAAGTAAAATGACCTCAGAAAAATATTTAAAATAATTATTGTTGGGGAAGCCGGATGGCTCAGTGGGTAAAGCGCTCACTTTGCAGCGCCGGGGACCGAGGATCGAATCCCGGCCCTGGCCCATGCGGACCCATATGCTGAACTGGGGAGTGCCCCCAGTTCAGTTCTCATCGGGGCAAGATCCCAGCCCAGTTCCTGTCCTGTGCAGCCTCACTCTCACCCGTGGAATGAAACTACGTGGAAAAACCAATGATGTGCAACTATGGAGACTGTTTGGGGCCCTCCCCCTTCTCTCTGTCTCTGACTCTGTATCTCTCTCTCTCTCTGTCAAAAACAATAAATAAATCTTAAAAAAAAAAATTATTGTAGACAAAATGCTAATTTTTTTCATATACAAGGAAATTTAAAAAACAAAGAAAAATACATACCAGTAACATAAAAAAAATGATAATAAATGGATGCAGGATGTGGATAGGCACAGGAAAAGCTATTAAAGATTGAAAGAGTGCTTAACTTCATCATTAAAGAAGTATTAATAAAAAGAAGTATAATTTTTACCCATTGCGTTGGCTAAGAATGCTATTATTTGATTCTTTTTACCATGTGTATATTTCCTTTTCAATAAAAATAATACTTGAAGCAAATCTACAAGTTAAAAATAATGTGTAACAGTTGATTTTCTAGTTTATTTAAAGTTTACCAAAAATCTTGTTTTATTTCAACCCCCATGAAATCCTTAGGTAAATGAATTCTTTCTGCAATAATGAAACCATGAGTATTATGTAGTATATGCTTTAGAAGAGTCAAAACTCCCTTATTATTTCTCTTTGTTCTCTTCCCTCAAGAAGAAAAGTTGGCATGGTTTGTTCAAATTCTAGGACATTTATTTGGTCAAGTTTGCTAACAAATCAATGTGCATTAAAATGTCACTCATTTTGGGTGTGGACGAACTGGTGCTCATTCAGCACTCTCGTTCTCTCTCCATGATGCAGGGTGTCAGGGCCCATTGCCACCCCCCCCCCCCCCAGCCACCCCCCTCCCCACCCAATTACGTTGCAGAAGTAGTAAGTGGACACAGGGCCTGCTTCTCCTAACATTATCCAAGGCCAGCTCTTCAGTCACTGACAGGCCAGAGCCTGCTCTCCTTCCCACTCCCTTTTCTCACAGACACGCGTTCACCATCCCAGCAGCAGTCCAAGACAGCTCAGCACTCAGCAGTGGAAGCAAGAACTTGTATCTTACTGCTTACGTACCTTCTTTTGGATACAGTCTCTGTATCTTGCCAAATGTGTCAGATTGGCTTTTGGTCTGAAATTTCTTAGTCCTAAACCGATTGGCAAAAAAAGGATTAACCCATGTGGTTCATTTCAGCTCATCTGTTTCTCTTCATAGAGTTCCAGGCCCAAGCCCAGCCAGGAACAAAGGCATACCAGCTACTCCTGGGAGTGAAGCATCAATGTGGCTTCCAGACCTTACTTGCTAAATGGGGAAGGGGCTTGCTTAGACTTGGCTTAAGGGTCAGGAGCTGAGTCTGCAGCTGAGGAGACTGAGGAACAGAGATGTGGACTTTGATTTTGAGTGGATGCTTAGCCCCATGCCCGGGCATAGAAAGGGCTCAATAAATGTTGACTGAGGGCTTGACTGAAGTTGAAAAGACAAAGGAACAATTTATTTTTTACAATGCAAAAATATGGGGAAGCCAGATGGCTTAGCAGTTTGCTGACCACTGGCTTAGGGGGTTAAGCACTCACTTTGCAGCCCTGGGGACCAAGAATCAAATTCTGGCCCTGGCCCGTGCAGACCCATATGCTGAACTGGGAAGTGCCCCCAGTTTGGTTCTCACCAGCGTGAGACCTCGGCCCAGTTCCTGCCCTGTGCAGCCCCGTACCCACCTGTGGAATGAAACTATGTGGAAAAACCAATGATGTGCAACTATGGAGACTGCTCTGGGCCCTCCCCCTTCTCTCTGTCTCTATCTTTCGGTATCTCTCTCTCTCTCTCTCTCTCTCTGTCAAAAACAATAAAAATAAATCTTAAAAAAAAAATATATATATATAATATATATATATATATATATAAAATCAAATACTACATTGAGACATAGCCAAAATTTTGGAGGAGATTGCACTAGTTAGGATAAAGTCTATGCTATCACAACAAATATATCCCACAAATTTGACTTAAAGAGGGTAGAAAGTTCTTTCCTGCTGATATAACAATCCACTGAGTCTAGGCTATTAAGACAGTGTTACTCTTCAAGACCATTCAGAATCAAGTGCTGCTCCCACCACTGCTTAGGGCTGCAGATCCCAAACTGTGCATCAAATAGTCCCAGAGGGCCTCAGAGAATTCACAAGGGCACCACAGGACGTGTCAAAAATTTGAGGAAGACACAGTGAGTCTCAACATCTGACAGACGCCACATAAACTACTAGTTGAGGTCGATTACAGTTTCACCATTAGATAGCACTATCCTCTTTTTGATGACATCATATCTTCATGAAGCTAATTGTTTGGTGGTTGCAGTCATAAAAAGCAAGCGCTATGAGACAAGAAATGTGGAACAGAGACTGAATCGGTGATGTCCAACCTGGTTCCAAGGCCTAAGTTGTTGTACAGACCCCAACAAGTACACATATTCCATTACCAAGTGATTGCAGTTGTTTAAAAGTAAAATAAAATACTTTTCTTTCAATTTATACATAATATATTTTTGCAAATGGCTAGTAAATGTTGGGGGACAATTCTCCATTGATCTCTTTGAGTTTTGCTTATTTGTCAGCAGAGGCACTGACTGCCTTTGACCCAGACTGTCTTTTCAAAGATGTTTGTATAGCTAACAGCCTTGGAAGGCAGAGACAGCGACTTTCTCTGGAACAAAGAGCAGGCCTGCTTACTGTCCAGCATAATAGAAATGATGTCTCTCTCTAGGGCAAAGATGAGGCAGGTTTACTGCCCATTATAAAAGATTCAGATTGCCAAAGCTGGGTAACCTGAGATTCAGGTTACCTCTCCTGTAACACAACCCATTGCATGCGCTGGTGTCACACAGACCTCTTCATGTAGCTCCATAGAATTGGGGCTCAGAAAACCACAGCTAATACTGACACTCTGACTATTGCTACTACCACGAGTAATGCATTCCCTCATCTCCGACCTAGGAGTCTCATGTCTTTTGCCAACATCCATAAGATTGGGGCAGGCTAACTTGTTAGCTGATAAACAGGATAAAAATCTCAGATCCTTCACAGTTCTTTACAATAAGTTGGTAGAACATGAGGTGTGATAAAAAAATACAGTGAATGCTTAAATTTAAAAAATTATTACAGTAAAAGTTACATTGTCATTAATCCCCCTCAAAATTCTCCCTCTCACTTCACACACACTTATCCCATCATTCTGGCCACTTTCTGAAGCAGTTCTGGAAATCCTCTTTTGTGAGTGTCTTTAGTTACATTGTCATAGCTGCCTTGATGCCCTGAATTGATTCATTTCACACATCACTACTGGTACAGCAATTTCTGTCAAAAACATTATGATGTGTCCTCATGGACCTTACTCATCAGATATGGCATGTGTGACTTCTGGCTTTTTCCCAAAGTAAAAATTACCAGGAAAGGTAAGTGTTTGGAATCAATTTAGGACGTTGAGGCAGCCATGACAATGTATCTAAAGACACTCACAAAAGAGGACTTCCAGAACTTCCAAGAATGATGGGCAAATATGTTCAAAATGAGGGGGAGTATTCTGAGGGGAATTAATGGCAATGTGTCTTTTACTGTAATACATTTTTTTTTAAATTTAAACATTCACTGTACTTTTGGATCACACTTCATAAGTACTTATTAGTTTGTGTGTGTGTGTGTGTGTGTGTGTGTGTGCAAAACTACTTAATAAACAGAACTATTACTTGTTTCTTTTGGCCCAAGAGCACTGTGATAAAATTACTGAGACACTAAAGGGTACTATTCACTTCAAAGTGCAGGCTCTGTGAATTGTTCTCATCTGCATATTTCAAGGTAAGACCTGTCTCTTTCCAGCTGGCAAGGAGGGAAAAGAAAAAAGTCTAGAGAAGAGATTTCTCTTGAAAAGCAAGCCAAACACAAGGCACACCTACCTCTCCTGCTCACATCCCGTCGGTGAACTTGGTCACATGGCCACAGGCAGCTGCAAAGGTGGCTTGGCAGGGTAATTTCTAGATGAGTGTATATTTACTTGGCTTAAAAATCTCTGTCTTTGGAAAGAGAGGAGATGGGTTTGGCAGACAGCTAGCATTCTCCACTATAGATATTTCTTTATGGTGAGTTATTGTTTCTTGAAATAGTAGTATGGGGTCAGGTGCATAAGCAATCTTTTAATATCTTCACTGGGGGCTGGCTCTGTATGGCTTTTTATCTGAGAGGCATTTGCCTTCGTAAACTCTGCAGTTTTTTTCCTTCCTCTTCCTCTGTTGGCATCCTAACTTCTAGGAACCCATAATGAGACTCTTTTTATCAGCAGACTCTAACATGCTCTGCTTCTTGTCCTGGGTGACAGGCTATGGGGTCTGCAATGTGATTCATGGGTTTAGAGCTCTTGGTGAGAGTAATGACTGGAGTAGGAATGCTGGACTCATGTTTTCAGGAGGGTGGGGTAACTACATTTTGCACTGAATCAGGTAGGTTGGATCCAGGCTTTGAAGGGCCTGAAATTTATACAATTGGGGGGACTTCTTTGACAAAAAGAATACAAAATTAATGTATAAAGAATGTAAAATACATACTTACTTAATGAGAAAAAAATCATAGTAATTTTCAAATGTAAAAATATTGGTAAATATTACAAATGTCACCAAATTAAAAATGATATATTGTTTTTATTCATTAACTGTCTTACATGCCTCTATAAAGTTTTTGGGTAATTTTGATGTGATCAGTAATTCTAAGACCTAAACAAAATTAATTGGAAACTAAGGCATACAGAAGTATAATTTCAAATTGCTTCTGCATATTGATCTATATAATTATGTAATTAATAATTTTTATATGACCTACTTTGATTTATTAGTGAGTATGTGTGGAAGTATTGACATAGGAACACTTCTTTCCTCAGGCCATTTTGCTGTGTCTATGGCAATGTGGTTTTATTTTTATCAATAACAGACTTTGTCAACACAAGAAACATCAGATATGCTAAGAGGTGATCTGGTCTGATACGATGCAGACTCCACACAGAGGTGTGCTTGCCCTTGGTAATACTGTTACCGGTTTATGCCTTATAATCCCAGGAATTGTGATTAATTCTATTTTGCAAGATTCTCACCAAAAATGAAAAAAACTACCCATTGTGTTAGTAATTGTATATATTGTATATCAAGTGTATTTTTCATACTAGCAAACTTTTATTTTAAAGTCTCATTGACCTCTGTCAGTGAGAACTGGATCTTCCACTTACAACTGTATATAGCTGATGACTGGTAGAACTTTCTGAAGACTAACTTTTGGCTCCATACATTTGAAACTTTATTTCTTCTCTCTTATCTACATCTGTTTCTTATGCTGGGTACTGTGAGACATGTTTATATCACAATTTTGCCCGTGGTCCTGCACTTTTATGTTATGATGCCAGATGAGTTGGCATGGTAGGGAAAGGAGTGTTCTTGAAAGCAATTCCTATTCCAGGCGGCCTAGTGATAACCTAACTGAACATGAAAGTGACTGCAAACCACAGAACTACATACCACTCAACCCAAACTTCGTATATCCCCAATTCAATTTCTCTTTAGCCAGATACCAAAACTGCATACTGCCACATATCACTGCTCAATAGAAAAATACTGATGGTGAGAAAGTCCAAGAGGAAAGATGTAGTGGTCTTACCCAATTGCAGTTAAAATTCCTATATTTCTCAAGCTTTATAAAAGCATGTGACCATCAGGATGCATTGTTAGGACTGCTCAGTGGGCCTTGACAGGGCATACACAAGTGAAGCCTAACCTTCAGTGACTTCCCCGGCTAGAAGTTGTGAGTGATCACAGAAGATCCATTTCAAAACAAATGCAATACCCTCAAAACCCAACTATCATTCTGAAACACTTTATAATTTACAGAACTTTCATCAACTGTAGAACAGCCCTTTAGGTTGCTAAAGAGATTCCAAAGTTTTGAGATATAAAATTATTGGCTCCAGGCAAGCAAAACCTTCTGGACTCAAAACAGGACTCTGATTTCAGAATTCATGTTCTTTCTACCACATCACACCAGAAAAGTGTCATACATATGAAAGGACATATTTTAAAGATTTATTTTATTGTTTGAGAGAAGGTGATAAAGAAAGAGAGAGAGAGAGAGAGAGAGAGAGAGAGAGAGAGAGAGAGAGAGAGAAAGGGCCCAGAGCAGTCTCCATAGTTGTACGTCATTAGTTGTGACATAGTTTCATTCTACACAGGTGGGGCCAAGCAGGGTAGGAACTAAACTGGGGGCCTCCCGCATGGGAGGAGAGAAAGTTCACTGCTGTGCCATCCTGCCATCCTGGTGGTTACCAGTTTCACTGCAGTTCAACATATGGGTTTTGCATGGGTCAGGGCCAGGATTTGATCCCTGGATCTCATGGTTGCAAGGCAAGCACTCTACTTGCTGAGCTAGTCTGGCAATCCCCATGAAAGGACATTTTTGCATGACTTATATTAACTGCTCAGTAAATGTTCATGGAACAAAAAAAAAAAAAAGAAAGGAAGGAGAGCAGGAGCAAGAAATCATTTAAACCAGGGGTTACTGACCAGTACCATATTAAGAAAAGGGTCGTATAATAGGAGGTAAGTGGTGGGCCAGTAAAGGAAGCTTCATATATATTTACAGCTGCTGCCCATTGTTTGCTTTACTAAGCTCTGCCTCCTGCCAAAACAGCAGCAGCATTAGATTCTCATAGGAATGTGAACTCTATTGTGAACTGCATATGTGAGGGATCTAGGTTGCTTGCTTCTTATGAGAATCTAATGGCTGATGGTCTGAGGTGGAGCTGAGGCAGTGATGCAAGCATTAGGGGTGTGGCTGCAAATACAGATTAACATTAGCAGAAAATTTTGACTGTGCAGAGACTAATAAATTAATTATTTGTAGACTCATATCAAAACCCTATCAGTAAGTGGCAAATGACAATTAAGCTGCACCTGGTGGCCAGCTTTGTAGTGGCAAGTGAGTTGATGTACTACAATAGTACAGCTGTATCTGGTGGCAGGCTTTAAGTCAGAATCCAACACCTATTTTAGTCTGCACATGGCCCACAGAGGATATTGAGACACAATAGTTAGAGAGGATTAATGAGTCATCATGGTACATAATCCAGGTTGCCGAGTCTACTGATGTTGACAACAGGGTAACAATGCTTGTTTTTGTGTGATATATGAGGGCTGCCTGGGAAAAATCCAACTATTGTCAATATAACAAGAATGGCTACATGACTGGATACTTTTCAGAAAGCCCTCACATTTTTCAGGAGTATGTGCATGAGGATATGTTATGTGTAATTTTATTGCCAATCAACACCACAGCTGCAAAACTATTCTAGTCTTTTAATGATTACATATCAGGAAAACTGAACTGGTCATTTTGTCAGTATAGGCATGGACAGAGCGGCTGCCATGACTGGACAGATTTCTGGTTTCACTACTTGGGTCAAAGCGGTCACTTCTGAATATGACTCTACGCACTGTGTCATCCACGGAGAAATGCTGGCTAGCTGAAAGATGTCACCTGAACTTAACATTGTTTTGCAGGGTGTGATTAAAATCATCACCCACATTAAAGTACGTGCCCTTAACTCACGTCCGTTCATGCAGTTCTGAGGAGATGGATGCAGAGCACACATGTCGTCTCTTACACACAGAAGTGAGAGGGCTTCTAAAGGTAGATCATTGGACAGAGTATTCTGAGTTACGAGAGCCACTCCTGAGATTTCCTGTAGAAAAACAGTCACCACTGGCAGCATAATTTAGTGACACAGAATGGGTGGCAAAACTTGCTTACTTGTGTGACATATTCAACCTACTCAACAAACTCAAGCTGTCACTACAGAGGAGAATGACAATTGTGTTCAAGTCAGCAGATAAAGTGACTGTGTTCAAAGCCAAACTGGAATTATGGGGGCAACCAATGAACACTGGGATTTTTGACCTGTTTCAAACGTGAGCAGAGATTTTGAAAGAGACTGAGACAGTTGGTGCATGCTCACCTATCTTAGCTTTCAAAAGAGATTGAGCATTACTTCCCAGCCACACAAGACCCCCAAACTGAGAAGAAACCGATCTGTGACCCATTTGTGAATAAGCCAGATGAATTGACTTTGTCGTGTTAGAAGGGCATCAACTACTTGAGATTGCAAATGGTGTATCCTTAACAGTATGTTTGAGAGAATTGCAAATCTCTATATGTTCTGGATTAAAGTCAAGGCAGAAAAATTTGAGATCGCCACAAAAGCACTGAAGAGCCTGCTTCCATTTCCAACATCCTGTTGTTGTGAAGCAGGGTTTTCTGCAGTGATAGGAACCGATAGGAGATCACAGAGTAGACTGGACATAAGCAACACACTTTGAGTGTCACTCTCTCCCAACACCCCCCAGAGGGAACTGTCCACTTGCAGGAAAACAAGCCCAGGGATCCCATGATTCTGCATTATGGTGAGTTGTATAATTATTTTATTATATATTATAATGCAATAATAATAGAAATACAGTGCACAATAAAAGTAATGCATTTAAATCATCCCCAAATTATTCTCCCACCCCACCCCTAGTTCATGAAAAATTGTTTTCCACAAAACCGGTCCCTGGTGCCAACAAGGTTAAGTGATTAAGGAAGGACAATCCTTCCGTGGGAAGGCAAGCGGGCCAGCATCCCATCTTTCCAGTGGGGACAGACACTTCCCCTATTTCTTTTCCAGATGTCAACCTATGGTCCATGCCACGTGGCCCAAACCTGTGTTACAGGGAACAGAGCATAGATGATTTCTCTGCAAAAGAACTCTGGGACCATGTGTTCTCAGAAACACAGTTTTTATTTTCCTGAGTTATATGAGGAGAGTGGGTTGTATTTTTCTCTGTAGGTGGGTGTGGGGCTATGGAAAGCAGATGGGCAAGCCTTAATTAGGGTTAATTGTAGTTTTGGTAAAGAAAATTTGCTGAGATAGATTTCTGATGAATGCATCATTCACCAGTTGCTTAACTTTGGTTGTTAAGTGAGAGGAGGCAGGAAAGGAAATCTGCTCTTCTAATTGAGAGATCGGCTGGCCTCATCTCTATTCCAGATGTGGTGAGATCAGTGATTCATTCTGGAGCTTCTCTTCTGCTTTGTCAGGCCTCAGATAAGAGGAGGCTTCTAATGCTGAATTCCAACACCTTAAAAACAGACAAAGGAATGAAAACTTATGAAAGTTGACTTAACACGGCCCAGTTCATTCAGGATATTCTGGGCCTCTGAATTTCTGACCACCCAGTTGCCACTCATCAGCATTAGGGCAGAGATGGGCTTATTTAACCCTTTTACTGGATGTGCCAATATACTGGCTTTTGCATCTTGGGTGAAAAGTGAGACGGACCAATATATCAGCTCATAAGTTACATAGACCATAGTTAAAAGCGCTATAACTTATTATATTTTTTCTTGTATGACTGAAATAATTACTTTTTTTTTTCAGGTGATTTAAAAGAATAGTATTATTATTATTAACTAATTCAGTTTATATAAAACTAAAAAAACCGCATATGGATATCTAAAACAATAACTTCATAATGTTTTTTTCCCGAAGGTGACACATTTTATTAAATTACCCTTCACATTTCTCGCTAGTACCGCTGGCAGAAGGTAGCACTCAGAGGGTTTGAACAGGCCTAGTAATTTGAAGAGTTGAATGGTCAGAGTAGGGCGATCTCGGCCAAGGGGATGAGGTCTGTTCAGAATCATCTCTATCTATGTTTAAACCTTCAAAGGCTTCCTTGCTGCCCTTAGGGTAAAAGCCAAACTTCTTATTGTAGCCCATCAGGACCCGTATGTCCTGGCCTCTTCTCTCTCCTTCACTCCCCATTCTGCAGCCACACTGGTAGCCCTTTTGGTCCTCACACGTTCCCCCCTGTTCTGTCTTACAGCCTTTGCATTTGTTGTTTCCCTGGCTTTTCAAATATTTCGCTTGTTATTTTTCAGGTCTTGGTTTTGATCCACTCTCTCAGTGTGGCTTTCTCTAACCACTTTATCTGAAGAAGCGGCATGACTGCTGCCTCCTGCCCCACTTACCTGCTATCACCTCTCCTTTCTACTGCCTTACAATCTACAGCGTTCTTGTTTATGTAGTTGTTTCCTTACTACCCACTTCCTCTACTGGACTATACACTCCATGAGGGCAAGTGACTTATTTCCTTTCATCACCAGCATATCCCTAGTCTAACACCATGTCTAGCCCATGGCAGGTGTTCAATACGTATCTGTTGACTAAAGATGGAAAAAAATGGTTTCCCTCCAGAGCACTCACTGATCGAATTGTGGAAGGTTCACCTTAGTTCTCAGAGTGGTTCCCAGACTCTCAACACCTTTCTTGCCTTCCTACCCTAAGCTAGGATCTGAAGACCCAATCAAAGCTGGACTTGGACCGAGGCCTCTTCCCCGGAACACTGGTCTCACCCAGGGAGCAGACGATTTTGCAGTGGCTGAAACCATCTGGTTCCCAAGGATGTGCCCTCCCTCAGGTTGGACAGGACGTGCCCTTGGGGCTTGCCAGGGTGTGCTTCTCCCATATTGGGAGCACAGTTCCACCTCAGATGGCAGAGACGCAGGAACATGGCAACGAGCTGCATCCACAGGAGGCGACCTGCAAGTTCAGGAGAGATGCACGTGAAAAGAGATGCAGCCGAAGCGGGCGAAGGCTAGAAATTCTACTTGGAGTGAAAGCTCAGCAGTTAAGAGCGAAGAGAACTGGAGAAACAGAAAAGCTCTCATCTTCATGTACATCTTCCTTGGGTGCCCATTCCATCTGCATTTGCTTCTTGGAGGCTTGGCCAGGAAGATCTGGCCCGCTTGGATCATTGAGAGCATTTGGTTCAGGGAAGACAAGAAAAGGAACGTGGCAAGCAGACAGCAAGGTCATAGAAACGGGGAATGCTTGCTGTGGAAACACGTTTAGACTCGAGAGGGTGCTAGTCTTCGGAGTTTCCCCGGGGTCTCTTCTGGACCCCTGGTCCCAGGGAGGAGGGAATATACTTGTATTACAACAGGGCCAGCCATGGCCTGTTGGCCAAGGGCCCTGGGTTCACAATTCCCAACCATGCTACTGATTTTGCCAAGTGACCTTGGAAGAGCCACTTCACCTTGAATTCAGGTTCCTCGTCTATTAAGTGAGAAATTGAATTTTTTAAAAAGTGCTAAAAGATACATAACATAAAATTTACCATTTTAAGCCTACAGTTCAGTGGCATTAAATACATTCACGTTGTTGAATGTATTTAGTGGTATCACCATCTACATTCAGAACTTCTTTATTTTCCCAAATTGAAATTGCAAACTCATTAAACAAAAACCTCCTGTCCCCTCCGTCCCCAAACCCTGACACGCATCATTCAACTTTCTGTCTCTATGAACCTGACTACTCTAAGTACCTCACGTAAGTGGAATCATGCAATTTTTTGTCCTCTTGTGACTGGCTTATTTCACTTAGCGTGTTCATCCATCTTGTAGTATGTGTCAGAATTTCCTTTTTTCTAAGCCTGAATAATCTTCCTCTGTGTGTACATATCACATTCTGTTTATCTATTCATTCACTGATGGACTCTTGCATGGCTTCCACTTTTTGGGTGTTGTGAATAATGCTTCTATAAACATGGGTGTGCAAGTATCTGCTTGAATCCCTGCTGTCACTTCTTTTGGCTATATACCCAGAAGTAGAATTGCTGGATGACATATTAATTCCACATATATTTTGTTGAGGACCTGCCACACTGTTTTCCACAATGGCTGTACCATTTTACATTACCATTAGCAGTACACCAGGTTTCCAATGAGAAACTGAACTTTTATTATTAGTCAGAGAATCCATTCTGTAAAGAAAATATTTCACGAAGTTCTGTATACAAAAGCCATTAGAGTAGGGTACTCCAGAAGCAGGGAGGCAAATTGTTTAACAATCCCAAACCAGCATCTCTGCAGAACAAAAGGAAAACTGGATAAGACATTCTGTAAGTCTCCTTGACATGTTAAGCACCTATTATTCTACATGCATGTGACATAGTGAGCAGCCAAGAGGAGCAAGGCATACTTGGTTTACTTATGTACTACCTGTTCCAGGATTTGACAAGATATGCAAAAACTCATACAATAAATAGGGTAAAACACAAAAAGGAGGGTATCAGAGCAGAGAAAGGTATTATAGAAGGGATACCTTTAAGATATGTAAGCAGACACTGCCTTTGTCCACAGGTGATTTCATTTTGAGTATTGTAGGTGAAACAATGTTGAAGAAATTCAGGGAAAACAGCTCTATTAGACATGCAGAATCTCCTGAAGGGAAGATTGTTTGTGTTGTACAGACCTTCACCCAAAGCCACATGGCAAGACTCAACAAACAAAAAAACAAACAAATGGATAAAAATCTATTTTGAAAACAAAAGCTTGTTGAGGAAGCCAAGTTAGTTGTTCTAAGAATTGACTTAAGTCATAAGTCACAGGTTCAAATCTTAGCTTCACTACCTGCTAATCCAGGGAAATTTAACTCTGTAAGTCTTCCTTTTCCCATCTATAAAATGAGCATAATGATAGGGACTGCTCTGAGGATTAAGTGAGACAATGATGTCAGACACAGACTCCAGGGCCTGGTATACTATAGTAAGCTCTCAGTACTTGCTGGACTTATATTTTGGAGGGGTCTATATCATGTCTTTCTGTTTGTCCCTCTGTCCCCAGCACTTAGCAGAGTGCCTGGCTCATAGTAGGTATTGAATGGGTTTTTCTAGACCTGAATTGATGTAACTGTCTTTCCTGTTTAACATGACCTGCACTACACCCCTTCTGACAATGGTAGGTGACAGGGTTGAAAAGCATGAGGTCGGGCTGGTTCAAGGCGTTGCCCACTAGTAACGCCCAGAGACTAAATGCTACAGGGCTTGAGTGGAATTCAAACTGTGGAATGTACCTGATTGTGACTATCCGATCAAGGGCCTCTGCCATGCTTTGCCTCACGTCCTTCTTCTTCAAAGGAATGCCTATTCCAGAGCAAGATGGAAAGTGATAAATAAGATAATAAATCAGGACAAGAGATACGTCAGCCTTGCAAACTTCATTTCAGTCAACTACCGTGTTTCCCCGAAAGTAAGACATCCCCCGAAAATAAGACTACTTACAGTTTTGCCTCTTGCTGAAATACGTATAAGGCATCCCCCCGAAAATAAGACCTAGCGCATCTTTGGGAGCAAAAATTAATATAAGACACTGTCTTATTTTTGGGGAAACAGGGTAAGACACTGTCTTATTTTTGGGGAAACAGGGTACTACTAACCGAATGTTTTACGTGCATATATTTAAGGCTCTTTACTGAGCACTGTTCACTATTGAAGTTCATCAAGAAAATGCCTCTCCTTTCAAAACACGTGCTTTCTAACAAATGAGTGGTAAGAAAAATGTCCTACAGAAAACTAAATGAATGATATGAGAAATGAAATAGGGAGAAATCACACTCAGTTGCAAATATATGAATGTGTTTCCCAGGGTGGTGGCTTTTCAGATGGCCTTTGAACTTGGTACCGTGGAAGGCAGAGCAAACAGAGGGCAAGGAAAGGTTTCAGAGTCAGGAGGCATGATAGGAGTGGGAGGCCTGGAGCAGAACAGTGGAGAGTATTTAGCATCAGTGAGTCGTCTATTTTAGATGATCATACAATTTCATGTAGAAGAATACGACTAGAAAAAGGGTGTTGAGGGTCTTAAAGGTTTTAGGTGAAGATCTATAGGGAAAGGGAAGTGGTGTGATCAGACTGGTATTGGGAACATTAAACTGGCAGTGGTATGTGAAATGCAGGAAAGTGGAGAAAGACAGAAAGTGAGGGACGACTTAGGGGACAACTGAAGTGGATCAGGGCAGACATTATGAATGAAAGTAGTGGCAGCAGAAATGAATAAGAGGAACTTATTGGAGAGGCTTTGCTGAAGTAGCTATTACAGAATTTAAGTGTCAGTTCCCTTGTTTTTCTTTGAGAGAAAATGAAGCCTGACTACTTCATCTTTCTCGAATCAGCTTTTACAACTTTCCAGTAAACACACCCAGGTTTGAAAGCAAAGTGTGGACCCCGGATCTTTCCAATGGCAGGAGGGTTAGGAGACTTGGAAGTGTCTCTCATTCTTGTTCTCTGTGTGCTTTGCCCCAATTCACAGCTGCTGAGGAAAGAGCTAGATGAGCGAGATCTGAGAAAGAAGCTTCCCGCCATGCCTCAGGCCCAGTTTGCGGGGGCGGCCCCACTCTGTTTGGCAACCTGACCTGTGATCATAAGGACATAGCACAACAGTTATGCATGTCCTGGAATGTGTCAAAGACAATTAGGTGTTCCTAGCTACTGTTCTTTCTCCTCTCCACACCCTCCAAAACTAAAGCGAATTTTCCCTTTATTGTTCAGCTTCTCTCTTCTCCTCTCCAAGGAACATTCTGTCTACTGGGTCTATGTTTTTCATATAATACAGAAACAGAGAGAGAAACCAGACTAGAGAGTTAGAGAGAAAAGGGGTAAAATTCTTGATGTTTGAGTCAATCCCAAGATTGTCCTTTGCTCTGTAAACTTCAGATCATGGACAGAACAGACAAAATACTAAAGAATGAAGCCAGCAGACCAAGTCAACCTATAGAATGAGGGGCTAAGAGCCAATTAGGGAAAAAAGAAAATGAAAAATGGTTTGGGCTGGGTTTCAGGGAACATTTGAAGGGGAGATTTGACAAGTAAAAGGCTCTGAGACACAAAATATGTTGCTGTAGCATGTGGCTTAAATCTCTTCTAGCGCTAATAAAATGTTCAGAATTCTGTTCTCATTGCTCAGTGGTTTTAATGTTTGCATTTTTAATGTTTTATTTTAATGCCATATGATGCCAACACTGGATAGCATTATAGCCCAGCTTATATTCAGGAGATATAATAGCATAAAAGTTAACAACAGAAATTCTGGAACCATACTCTTGGACCTAAAACCCATTTCTATCACTTAAAACCTGTGTGACTTTTGGCAAAATAGTTACTTCTCTGTAATTGAGTTGCTTTGCCTATAAAATGAGTTAAGAGCATCCACTCCAGAGACCTAGAGAGAGGATTAAATGAACTAATATTTGTAAAGCTAGTATGAAGTTTATACGAAGCTTGGCATGTAGTTAGCGCTATATTAACATTAGCTATTATTAGTATAAAGAAATTTAAGGTCATGAGATGTTGTTGTTTTTTTTTGCTTTGATTTAGCCAAGATGGTGAAAATGACGGTCAGGTAACTATTCTCAGCAAAACAGGCCCTGAGCTTTGGAACAGAATGGACATTCTTAGCACGTGTCGTAGGCAGATTTCTAGAATGAACCCCAGTAATTCCCACCTTGGGTATTCACACTCTTGTGTCATCCACACCCCTTGAGTGAGAGCTGGATCTGGTGACTTGCCTGTAACTCATATGACAGGGCATCACTGTGATGATTGGGTTACGAAAGGTTATGACTTTGGTGTTACTAGCGGGCTCTTGCTGGCTTTTTTTTTTTTAAAGAAACCATTCAGACTGTGTTTCCTCCCTCTTTACTCAACCAAGGAAGTGTAAGAACGATCATCAATGGTTAATGGTGGTTGCCAAAAGCAACACCAAAAACCAGCTTCACGCTCAGAAGAAAACACTGCGTCTCCTCCTCGTGGTTTCGGGTGCTCTACACATTCAAAGAAACTTCTCTAGTAACAAACTATAGAAACGATCCCTGAAAGTATAGTCTTTCTTGCTGGCTTTGATGTTGCAGGATGCCTTGCTAGACAGGCCTTATGTCAAAGGACTGAAGGAAGCTGGTGGCCAGCAGCCTGTAAAGAGTTGAGCCCCTGAACGCCACACAGCCTGTGAGGACCTACCAAGAACCATGAGTGCAGGAAATGGATCCGCCCTCACTTGAAACTTGACTGCAGCCTTTTGAGAAACGCTGAAGCAGAAATCCCAAATAAGCCATGTCTGGATTCCCAATGCTAAAAACTGTTGGATAAAAAATGTGTATTGTTTTAACGCATTCAGTTTTAGAATAATTTGTTACATAGCAAAAGATAATCAGTACATCACTGTACCAAAGTAGGGCCTTGGGAACTGAACCAAGGGCAGCGATTGAGCTCTAGAATGTTGGGGTGGGAATTTGGGGGAGCTTAGGATGACAGCCACAAGAGCAAGAGCATCCTATGGGCAGCACTGGACAAACCACATCCTCATCTGTGTGGGGACCAGAGTGACTCAGGCTGAGCCCCTCAGTTTGGGGTGGCTAAGGCTGTCCAAGTGTTCTGTGCTTCAAGTGCAGATCAGTCTGGGAACACCTCGTTCCTTTCTTGTGTCATTGACCTCTTTGCAGCATTTGAGTGTGTACTCTTCTGGAAATGCCTCCTTATCTTTATGGCACTATTGCATTTGTTTATTTATTCATGCATGCAACAACTATGAGCTGGACACTTCTAAGTGGTATGAAATACTTCATGAACAAAAATGGCCCTCACACAGTTTATAATTTCTTCTGGCTTTGTTCCCACCCTTTTCACTGATCCTTTCTGTCCTTTATAGGGGTGACTTTTGTTCATATACCTTTAAAGCCTGGTGTTCTCCATGGCATTGTCCTTGTCCCTATTGTCCTCTCATCTCACACATTCCTCTGAATGACTCTGGGCTTTACCACCTGTGTACTGTTGACCTGAAAATACAGGGCCAAAGTGAGAGGCAGTAAGTGTTTATCTGAGATCCAACAGAAGAGCTAGCTATTGGAGAGACACTGATTCAGGCAGAAACCCAAGTAGTGTTCCAATTAGGGAACGAAGGCAAAGGGATTTTATGAGAAAGGGAATGGAAATAATTATATGAATAAAAAAAAGAAATTTTTCTTAGTGTTCTTTTAAAGATTTATTTTATTGTTTTTGACACAGAGAGAGAGACAGAGAGACAGAGAGAGAAAAGGATGTGCCCAGAGCAGTGCCCATAATTGCACGTCATTTGTTTTCAACACAGTTTCATTGCACACAGGTTGACGTGAGGCCACACAGGGCAGGAACCGGGCTGGGGGCCTCCTGCATGATGATCCTGTGAACCAGGGGCTGAACTGGGGGCCTCCCGCATGGGAAGCACACCCCAGTTCAGCATATGGGTCCACATGGGCCAGAATGGAGATTCAATCTTTGGACCCCGGGGGCTGCAAAGTGAGCACTCAACTCTCTGAGCCATCCCCGCTTCCCCTCTTAGTGTTAATCAAAGGAGGACCTTTATAGGTGCAAATAAGCCAAGTTATTCTTTATCTCTATGTGGTGGTGTTAATTGTAAAGAATGTCTTTTGAGTTTTAGTTTGGTATTCAGGACGGCTGCTTTACTAATAGCTTGGCAGTTATTAGAAATACAATGCTGCTTTGGTTCAGCCCAAAGGTCATTTTGCCCAGCTCAAGCGTTCCAAAGGTCTGAGGAATAAAATGTGCAAGGCGGTTCCTCTGGGATGACAGCTCCAACTCCATTTTGAAGTGGCTCCAGTTATGTTATTTTTCACAGTACTGCTGATCCTAAATCTACATCTCTAGCTTAGAACTCTTTCTAAGTCAGCAGTGTCTAAACTTTTGGCTTCCCTGGGCCACACTGGAAGAAGAATTGTCTTGGGCCACATATAAAATACACTAATGATAACTAATGAGCTAAAACAAAATTGCAAATAAAATATAATGTTTTAAGAATTTATGCTGAGCATCGCTGAAAGCCATCCTGGGGGAAGCTGGGATAGCTCAGCGGGTTAAGCGCTTGTTTTGTAGCCCTGGAGTCCAAGGATAGAAACTTGGCCCTGGCCCGTGTGGACCCACATGCTGAATTGGGGTGTGGCCCCCCAGTTTGGCTCTCGCTGGGGCAATCTTCCCATGTGGGAGGCCCCCATGTGGGAGGACTCCAACCAGGTTCCCGTCCTGCGTGGCCACCACCCATCTGTGTGGAATGAAACCACGTCGAAACTGATGATGTAAGACTGTGGAGACTGCTCTGGGCCCTCCCACTCCTTTCTGTTTGTCTCTGTCAAAAACAATAAGATAAATTTTAAAATAAGAAAGCCACCCTGGGCCACAGGTTGGACATGCCTTCTCTAAGTGCCGACTATACATATAGTTGTACTTGCTACTTGTATCCCACAGACACTTCAAGCTCAAATTGACCACAATTATACTCATTTTCTCTAACTCTCCCTTCTCTTGTCCTGCCCAAGTCACCCTTTTCTCTAATATTTCCTCTCCTAAATAAGAACACCATGATCCACGCAGAAAGGATATGGGAGTCATCCAAATTCTCTTCTCTTGGCCTTTCCCTTCCTCCTCCAATCTCACTAATTCTTATTTTTTAAGAGAAGGTGTGAGACAGAGAGACAGAGAGACAGAGAGATAGAGAGAGAGAGAGAGAGAGAAGGAGGGAGGGCTAAGAGCAGTCTCCATAGTTGTACATCATTAGTTGTGACATGGTTTCATTCCACACAGGTGGATGTGGGGCCACGCAGGGTGGGAACTGAACTGGGCACCTCCCATGTGGGGAGGGAGAACCTTCACCATCATCTTGGTGGTTACCAGTTGCGCCATAGTTTAGCATGTGGGTTTGCATGGGCCAGGGCTGGGAATCGATCTCCAAACCTCACGGTTGCAAGGCAAGTGCTCAATCTGTTGAGCTATCCTGGCATCCCCTCACTAATTCTTATAGATTTTACCTCTTAAATACTCATGTCCTGTTCTCCACTATATCTTTCATGGGCCCATTTTATATCATTTTTTAAAACAAGGGCTGACACAATAGCCTTTACATTGATTTTCCTGTCTTTGTGCTTACTCCCTCTGTGTCACCCTTCACACTGGTGCCAGTGTGACGTTTCTAATGGCTGGCCTATAAAGTTCTGACTCAAACCTTAAAATGGCTCCCTATTGTCCACAGAGTAAAGTCATTATTCATTAGCTTGGTGTTTGCAGCCTTCATGATCTGACCCAACTACTCCTCACCCTCATCCCCAGCTACTTCTGCATACAAACTCCATGCTCTCACCACATAATTTGCAGTCTTGCTGCCATGCTGTGGCTTGTCCTTTTTTGTTTGGAAGGCCCTCCTCTACTCTTGTCTACAAAATGAATGCCAAGTCATCCTTCAAGACTTAGCTTCAAACATTTCTTTGACTTCCCTAAGGTAGAGTTGATGTCCCCTACTGCCCTCTGCATTACCTTCATTGTAGCTCTTTCCATACCTTATTCAGTTGTTTTGTGTCAGTGTTCCTGGCCTACCTGTGAGCTCCTTGAAGGCAGAAACCCTGTGCTTCTGTCTTCATTTCCACTACTTGGCCTTCATAGGCACCCAGTGATAGTTTGATGAATGAATAAGTGAATGAATGAACAAATAAATCAACTGGTCAGTGCAGGGCTGGGGAGAGGAATGGGCCCAGCCATGAAGTATTCTAGAAGAACAGGGCAAGCGGAGCTATTCCGTTACCTTCTCAGGGCCTGAAGCCTGTGCTCAACACATTATACAGATGTACCTGCCGCAAGCCTTCTAATTATTGAAGTAAGCCCAAAAGATCTAAATCACATAATGTCAAAATTAGCCCCTTGAGAAACTCTTGTAATGTCTCTGACGTACAGTATGCAGCTATACCATTTCTCAATCTAGCACATCTGGTTTTCTGTCCAGCAGAGGAACAGATTTATTCCTTCAGCTGAGAACCAAATGAAGTAGTTGGCTTGCATTCAGGGGCCATGTTGAAAGAAAATGCGTATTGCACTCATCTTGTGGAGATGCTCCTCACTGTGAGAAGTGGGAGGAAACAGACTGAATGAGAGACCTACTGACTCTCATCTAGTGTATCTCACTTGCACTCAGAGCTGTATGTACTTGCCAGCACCCTACCCACCTCCCCTACTGCAGGCACCCAACTCCCAAGCCTGCTTCTTGACTTCAAAGCCCTCAGCCCAAGCCTGGCCCCTCCTTATCATCCAACCACATACCCTGTGCCTCTCTTCTCAAGTGACATCAGCTTTCTCCCTGATCTCTACTCCAAGTTCTTTCCCACCATCTGTGTTTGCTTAAGCTGTTCACGCTGACAGGATACCTTTCTTGTTTTCCTTCCTTTATTCAAATCCCACCAACAGGTCACCCTGCTTGTTTCAGCCTCTCCAATTTCACATCTTTCCATGTCCACACTAATCTCTCCCATTCTGAGATCTTGTTGTCCTTAAGATCAGAACCATGCATTTAAGTTCAGCCTTTAACTGCTGGTATAAAGAGGTGCAACCATCTAGAGTAGCAACAGAGAAATTCAAGTGGCCATTGTCTCAGTGCCATCTTCTATCCTTCCATCTGTCTACTTTAGTTATCCATGTAGAACTGTCCTTCAATCTCATGAAAACCTTGAATCCTGACCCCTCTTCTTCTTACCTGTTTATCTTGTCTTCACTTCCTTCCCAACCTAATAGAAACTCCATGTTTCATCCCCTCAAAAATTCTTTGCTCATACTTTCAACTGCTTTGTTCTATTTTCCTTACATTATACCTTGTGGCAAATACCCCAAACAAATTAAAACAAACAAACTTGGCTCTAGTGACTAGAAAGAGACACAGAGAGGGTATACTAGGTTGAGCAGTGTCCTCCCAAAACTTATGTCCACCCAGAATTTCAAAAATTTCGTTATTTGGAAATAAGGTCATTGCATCTATAATTAGTTGCTATCATACTGGATGAGGGTGCATCCTAAATCTAAATGACTGGTGTCTTATAAGAAGGCCATGTGAAGACAGAGAGATATAGAGACACAGACATGCACAGAGGGACTAACACCATGTGAAGATGGAGGAAGAACTTAGGGTGATGCATCTACAATGCAGGCAGCCCCAGTGAAGCTAGGGAGCCCCAGAAGCCAGGAAGAAGCATGAAGGATTCTCCCCTAGAGCTGACACCTTGAGTTCAGACTTCTATTCTCTAAACTGGGAGAGAATAAATTTTGGCTATTTTAAGACACTCAGTTTGTTGTAATTTGTTACAACAGACCTAGGAAACTAATATAGAGGTTTCTAGGATGCTGAGTGTACAGGTGCCTTTACTGTGTGAATTCATCAAGTTATATATGATATATGCACTCTTCTCTGTTTTATAATTTAATGAAAAAGAAAAAGAAATCATCGCTCTTTCTTATCTGAGCCACTACCTGTGTTGTTCAACGATGCTGGAGAAAACCCCCCAAGTCAGATTGAAAGAATCAAGTAACATATGACCTCACTTATAGGTGGAATATAAAACTGAAAGTAACAAAGACACAAAAACTCATGGACACAGTCAATAGTTTAGTGGTTACCTGAGGGTGAGGGGGGAGATGGGTGAGAGAAGGGGGTGGGTGGGGAGAGTAGGGAGGGGGCATCAAATATATGGTGATAGAAAGAGAGCTGATTCTGGGTGGTGAGCACATAATGCAATGCATAGA
>PVKE010017106.1:0-31152 GCA_004027555.1 Craseonycteris thonglongyai
TATTGTTCTTTCTGATGGAGTCAGAAAGTTCTTGTAGGGCTCTTTCATTTCTCTTGATTTTCCTTTCCCTTTCTTCTTCCCTCTGTGACATTTCCATGTTTGTATCTTCAATTTCACTCATCCTTTCCTCTGGCTGGTCAGCCCTGTTTCCTATGCTGGTCAGTTCTTTTTTCAGCTCTCCCATGATGCCTTTCATTTCCAGGAGTTCCTTTTGGTTCTGCTCTAGCTTCTCAATTTTGTTGGTAAAGTACTCGTTTTGCTCAGAAAATTCCTTGTTGAGGTCATTTAACTGTGTCTGGGTACTTTGCCAGCATTGAGTGAGCTCTCTGAGTGTCTTAATTAATGCAGACCTGAATTCTGTTTCACTTAGATTTGATTCCAAGTGTGCAAGGTCCTTTACTAAAGACTGCCCCTGATCTTCTGGAGGGGCTTTGGATTCTGAGGTATGCATTGTGGTTGATGTGGTTCTTTTTGCTTTACGCTCATGTTTTCCCTCTGGGGGTTTGCCTATCAGATGGGCTTCTCTTTATTTTTTCTTTTGGACTCAGTTGTGGGAGAAGGAAATTTTGGGAGAGGGTTGGGGGAAGCAGACAGCTTCTGTGTCCTGGGGCACTTCAGGTTGCTGTCTTAGCTGTTAGATAGCAGGGTAGTAAAGGTGTGGCCAGGGGTGGGGGCATATGAGTAGGAGCTAGGGTGGGCCTGAGACACAATAGCAGATTCCTCTTTCAGCAGGGGGGTGGTGGTTCAGTGGGGGCTCGGCGCAGCAGCTCTGGTCTTTCCTCCTCCTGGCTGCCCCTCCTTCAATCGTATCTGTAAGGCTCGCCCGCAGGGCAGCACTTGGATGGGCTGGGGCTTGGCAGAGGCCCTGGTCGGCCGCGCTGTCGCACGCACAGGCAATGACACCGCGGAGACCCGGCAGGCAGCCCAGTTACGCGCGCAGTCCGCAACGCCCCGAGGCCCGGTGGGCGGGACGCCAAAAGCCCATCTGCGTGCTCGGGAGCAGGCAGCAGCGCTGCAGCGGCCCGGTGGGCAGGGCGCCGAAAGCCGGTCCCGCGCACAGGCAGCGGTGCTGCGGCGGCCTGGCGAGCAGGGTGCCGAAAGCCCTGTAGTGCACCGGCGAGCAGGCAGCGGCGCTGCGGGGCCGCCCGGTGGGCGGGGCACCGAAAGCCCAGCCGCGCACTTCCGCGCAGGCAGAGTCGCCGCAGCGGCCTGGTGAGCGGGGCACTGAAAGCCCAACTGCGCGCTGGCAAGCAAGCAGCGGTGTCGCGGGGCCCGGTGGGCGGGGCGCCGAAAGCCCTGCGCGCACAGGCCGTAGCTCGGGCGGCAGCCGCTCTACGCTCCCGGCTCTGCTGAGACCGCCGGATTCACTCCAAGCACGTCCAATGCAGCTGTGCCCACTCACGCCCCAGCCCTCACTCCAAGAGCCCCGTCCTCAGAAGGCGCTCCCTCACAGTCAGTCTCCTCCGTAAATCAGGGGTGCTGAGCCGTTGCGGGCTGGTGCCCTGCTCTCACCCCGCCCGCCGGGAAGTGCCGCCGCCCTGCTCCACAGTCCCTGTTCCACTTTAGGCTCTGTGATCTGATTAGGGCACTGCGTGCTGTCCCTTGAGTTGGGATGTTAAATTGTCCACATTCCTGTGGGGCTTCCACGCTCCCTAGGTCTCGGCTCCCAGCCCGCCCTCGATCCAGCTCCACTTTGACCGTCGTCCCCCAATCCCCCTTAGTTTTTGCCAGCCCCGGGCCGCGCTCCGAGTCTCTGTCCCCCGAACCGCTGCTTCCCTTTTCCTCTCCCGCTCTCCCCTTTTTTTCTCTAACCTTTGTGTGTTGTTCCGTGTTGTGTGGTTCTCTTAGTTGAGGTTTCTTCTCTGGGTTTCCCCTGTGGATTCCCCTCTGTTCACAAGGCCCTTCCCAGGCAGCTATCGGCATGCTCCTCTCATGCCACCATCTTGGATCCTTGTTCATCATCTTATTGCCAATGCCTAGCACAGTGCCTGGCCCATGGCCAGTACTCAAAAATACTTGGAAAGAAGAGAAAAAAAAGGATGGAGACAAGTTGGTATAACAGAACGATTATACTAGTATAGTATATTGCACACTCAAACAAAAATAAATCTTGGTAAAATAGCATTTTTAAAGGAGTTATACTGAACAATTTTACTCATTCTGAGCATGACAATTTTGGCTGTAAAAGTCAGGTACTATTTATCCAGCCCAGGAATTCATTTTTAACAGGCTAGCAGGGCCTCATAAATTAACTGCATGAGGTTGAGAGTAATTGCATCCATGGTCTGGAATAAAGGCTATAATCATGTCACCATATAGTAAATCTGAACAGACATAAATATGACAACAATATGATTGCTATTAATTCCCAGGTTCTTCTCATTAAATGTTAAAAATCCTTGGTTGATGTGATCTAGAGAACCAGCTCTATTCTGATCACGTCTGGATTGTTTTTAATCTTTCATTTATTCTTTTCCGTATATAATTTTTATAGATTTTTAAACACTGACTTCTCAGTTAGTAAAATGGAATCTTATTTCTCAGTCAAGGAAAATTAAATTGTTTGTGCCATGGTCAATCTTCAGACAGTGATTCAAGGGTCCAGACTCTGTTCACCCTGTAGCTCCACCATCCTCTAAAGTCGGGGTGTCCAATCTTTTGGCTTCCTTGAGCCACATTGGAAGAAGAAGAATTGTCTTAGGCCACACATAAAATACACTAACCCTAATGATAGCTGATGAGCTTAAAAAAAAAAGTTGCAACAAAAATCTTATGTTTTAAGAAAGTGTATAAATTTGTATTGAGCTGCATTCGAAGCTAGCCTGGGCCACGTGTGGTCCGTAAGCCACCAGTTGGACAAGCTTGCGCTGAAGCCTTAAAAATTCTTCACTTCCAGCCAGTAAATATGAACACAGAGTGGGAAAAGCAAATCCCTTTCTTAATTATTTCAGCCCAGAGGGGAAGCACATCACCTTTCCTTGGAGGTAACTAGTGACTTGGCAAGGAAGTATAGCCCATGCAGTAACAACCCTATACAACAGTGGGTAGCTAAGCAACTCTGCCATACAGCCATGCAAAAAATACTTATTAAGCACCTAAACTACACAGAGTTCTGTGTTAGCCACGTGAAATAAAATGATACAGAAGTGGTTGCTGTCTATGGAGCTAATGTAACAGTTTATGCAGGAGATAGAAATTAATCAGATAATCATTATATGGAAACATATAATCCTAATGTGCAATGAAGAAAATGTATAAGGAGACAAAAACACTCAAACTAGATCTAGTTTGAGTACCTAAGAAAGGCACATTTAAGCTGATACCCTGAAATTTAAACAGTTATCTAGAAAAAAAAAATGGAGAGAAAAACATTCTAGACAGAGAGAACAGCATGTACCAAGACTGATAGAAGAAGGAATATGAAAGAATGCTTGTGTGGTTAAAGCCCTGACAGTGAGAGAGGAAGTAGGGGGTACAGAGAAAATGAGGCTAGAGAAGTGGACAGAGACCTTCAGGGCTCCATAGGCCATGATTAGTTTTGATGTTCTTCCTAGTTCTGTTGATCTTTACATGTGTGTGTCCTTGTGGTCCCACATTGGTCTGTGAAGGGTGTTTATATACATGTATCCATGCCCTTGCTTTCAGTTCTCCATCATTATGAACCTCCCAGATTATCTTTTCTTTAAAACCAGTTGATTTCAATGAAAGTTGTCTTCCTCCTCATGGCTCCATCATAGCAGGTATGACTAACCCTGTGCAATTCCCCAGACATGCTACGGGTTCTCAAACCTCAGGACAAAGAGCACACACTGTTTGTTTGTTTTTTCTACCTGACAGATTTGTCACCCTCTCATACCTCAGGCTTAATTGCATTTATCCTCCAAAACTCAGCTGCCCTACTCAGCTCCACTCTGAATCCTTTGCTGGCTTTCCCCAAATTCCAGTCTTTGTCAGATGCCATTCACTCCGATCTCACAGTACTCCGCATTAAAGTGCTGCTAGTATATCACTTTATAAATTGTATGCTTGGTTCATTTTGATTGATTTTTACTAGATTTCAACATTTTAAAGAAAGGGATTTTCCTTTTCCTTTTAATATTTCCAGTGCTTTGCCATTATTTGGTATCATAGTAGACACTCAAAAACAATATATATTGAATGAGTGGGAAAAATATCTATTTCTCAAACTTCTTTTTACAAGACACTGATCTCATAATACATTCTACCTATAACCACATATACATACAAGATTCTTGGCCACATAAGTTGGGGAATACTGTATATTGTGCCCTAATCTTGAAAATTATTCACAGTGCATATTAGCAGGACCTGAACTAACAGGTGTATTGAATGCAAAATTTAAGGAAGAACTCACTCTTGGGCTTTATGCAAGTGACAATTCTGCCCTTGCATTGCCCTGAGAACAAGTGCCTCCTTAAATTTTGTGCCCTTAGTGACTGGTTTGCCTCCCCCTAGTGACATACCCTGCAGTTTGGCATTTCAAAGGCTCTAGAAATCCCTGCAATAGAGAAAATGATTAAACTTCTATTATTCCAGGGTAACCCAATCTTATTTGATGGTCCTGCCCTTTTTTATTTTTCATTAATGCTTATTAACCTCCCATAGAATTGGTATTCTGTGAAATTAAGTTTTAAAATATTTTGCTACTATATGGATTAATACATTTTGATTTCTGGTCTTTCATAGGATAACCTTGATGTAGAGAATGGAATTTAGAGGGAAATTTGGGACTATTTATCAAAACCCACCATTGAAAATATGTTGACTGTTATGATAGCCAGAAGTAATTTCTAATTAGTTTCCACTACTTTTTCTGGCCTCCCAAAGTAGTTATTGATGAGGCTGTTACTTGAGTGCTGCTCCCATCAGTGAATGGATGGGTTTACACTTCTAGGAAAAGAAGTTCTTTCATCTCCCCAGAGACAAATAAAGCTATTGGTCTGTCCAGTGATAGAAATGGAATGAGAATAAAGGTTCAATTACTTGGGTAATAAGCCTGATAAGACAGGTCAGTGGCCCTGCTTCATACTGTCAAAATCTCAGCTCTCTTCTTGTCTATCTTGTAAATATGTGTCTGATTCGTCCAGATGCAAAGAATAGTATATATATCTGGCTGACTCACAAAACCAAGTCCTCCTATCTCTCAGGAAAGTATTCTACTCAAAGTCTGCCAGTAAAAATTATAGTTTAGAAGACAAGAAACCATTCTCTTTGACAAATTTTCTCTAGTAGCACTTTTCAGCTACCAATGTAGTACAAATTTTTAGTTTTCTTGTTTCATGCAGGAACTCCAAATTCTTTTTTTCACATTAGATAACTATGTATCATAACTCAGTGAAAATCAGATGGACCACGACTGGCTGAGTCTATACAGAGAGACCCTACCACAAATAGCTAAATGAAATTTCAAAAAGAATTGCATTACCCTAAGCTTGGGTTTGGGAATGGTTGAAGTAAGTCTACACAAGGCTCTAATCAAAAGCTGCCAAAACTCAGGGTGAACTCAATATAGGGGTGAAGGTATGGTGGTTGCCCAAAAGAGACGTGAGTGAGAGGATCTCAATACTAGCTAGACCCTAAAGAATACTAAGCATCAAAGGTCCTGTTGTGGTCAAAGGATAAGCTAGATACCCAAGCAAGCCAAAGAAACATAGATACTAGAACAGAACAGGGACCATGATCAATGGTAGTGATGAAATAAGAGGAACCAGAATAATAATTTTTTTGTGAATCTGATTGGAATGCCTGAGTTTACTTTATATTGTCTTATGGATAGATGCTTAAGTCCAAATTAAACATCCAGAATTGGCTTGGACATGGCAGCAACAAAACTGTTTTCCATAGATCATTTCATGGGATTGGTTAGGAATGGCTCATTTCTCCATGCTTTTAAGATCTGTTTTGTTCTTTTTATTTTTATTTTTTAACTTCCAAGCCTTGAATACCTGTGATGAGTAGTATAGGCAATAATTAAATAGGAGAAGCAAGTCAATGAGCTTATGTTGGAAATACATACTAATCAAATTGCCTGACTGTGCCAAGACTTGCTCATGGCTGTCAGTGAGTCCTACATTGCCAGCTTGTGGTTTCTAGACCAATTAAGCCATACAATTGAAATCATCTGTTTTTTTTTCCCCCTAGTATTCAAGTGCCTTTTCCTCCTCAGGGACCCAATGGGAGGTTGTCTTCAGGCATCAAATGATAGCAATCAATAAACCACAAGCAACATGGCTCATTTAGAAACAGAGACATGGGCATTTTCCTTGAAGAAACAATGATTATCTGTCATGAGTGCAGAGAATCATGGTGTTTATTAGAGGTCAAGTATGCGGGATTCAGTGCTTAACATGGGCAAATACTAAGCTATCCTTTGGCCCTAAAATCCTATTCTTCTTCCTGTGGTTCCCATCTAGGTGAATGTTACTCTAAATAACCCAAGCCAAGAGGTTGGGGGTAATCTTCAATGTCATCTTCTTTTTCTTCTCTCTCAACCCCAACATCCACTTAGAGATTGATACCCATAGTTGCCACTTCCTTATTATAATAGCTCTGTAATCTTTTCCATGTCACAGGCCCTCATTAGACTTTTATTTCCCCCTTTTATTCAAATTCCATTCTACAGCCAGATGATCTCTCTACATTGCCAGTCTTATTATGACATTCCTATGTTTAAAATACTTTACATCTCAGATTTGCCTACAGAAAGTCAATCCAGCCAAGTAATTCTGTAGAATGCTCTGGGGATTGATAATTATTGAGAGGGACTGACTTAATAAAAATACCGAGATAACATTCTTTCTCAACTATAATGTAATCAGTATCCAGAAAGTTACAGAAAACAGCAGATACTTTTAATGAATGTTCATGTGATAATTAATAAATAGAAAGGGGAATCATTTCATTTCTCAGTCATTTTAAGAGTAGGACAGGAACTTGAGGACCACTGGGTCCAATCTTTTTTCTCTCTAGTCTAGATAATAACTTTCAGCCCCTGAGAAATAAAGCATCCTGCCTGCAAAAGGTAATGGCCATCCTGAGACCAAGATCCCTCATCTCCTAACTCTGTCCACATACTCTTCCACTGAGAGCTATGCAGAGCAACTGTTTTCTGTAACTCCTCTAAAGGCAAATATTGACTGAGGATATTGAGGGGTTTTTTCCCCCAAATTTAATTTTTCCTCAGTGTTTCTCCAACATGAGATGTGGGTAGACTGCTATTTCTCTTCATGGCACATATTGTGGATACTGTGTTTCAGATTCTTGAGACCTAGAACAGCCATTCTATCTTATAACTCTGAGGTTATAGGTTATAGGCCCAATTTGAATTCTAAATGAACTAATATGCCAACACATGTTAAGGTCAGTCACCCATTCATTTATATACCCAATACTTATTAAGTCCCTATTATGTACCTTGTTTAATGTTATATTTTATTCTCCTATGTGATTCCCTCCCCCCCCCACCCCCATTGGATTATAAACTTTACACGGATAGAGATTAATTCATCTCTTTCCCATTTTTTGCTCTATGTACTATACCTAAATCATGTCCTGACACTTTGTATTCAATAAAGATTTGATAATGAATAAAAGAAAATCATTAAATGGGAAAAGTAAAATCCACAGTCATTTTTTCTTCCACCTTCTATAGAATATATCAGCTTTGTCCAAAATAGTTCTCAGGAAATATGCAGAGAGATGGAGATATAGCTGTGAGAGAGAGAGAGAGAGAGAGAGAGAGAGAGAGAGAGAGAGAGAGAAAGAGAGAGAGAGATGACAGAGAAAGGAGGAACCCTTATAGGCTAGCTATGCTTCATCAGATGCTAAGAATAGTATGCATCATATCTCAACAGCCTACAGAACTGTCTTTTATTATTGAATATCTGTGCATTGAGTAGGGATTGTGTTCACATTTACAATTCACATAAGAGTATTTTCTTGAGTCCAACTACTCGTCAGTCCCCTGACCAAATGTCAGCTTCTCAGATAGCTCTTCTTTCTACCTATGAATTTGGTAGGAGAGAGTGGTGCAGGTTGAATCAATGCAGAGTGACTGTGATCATGAAGACAGAACTCTTGTTGAAAGCTAGAGGCATAAGTTACTGTCAAAGCCTGTCTCTTCTCTCTGCCCACACAGCCATAGGAGTTTCAGTCTTCCTAAAGACTGGTGAGGTATGAAGTTAAAAAGGTTTGGACAAGCATTTGGGATCCTCTGAAACTTATCTGAACTAACCAAGCCTCACAAAGCCATAAATCTCCAATGAAAGCTTCCAAGAGTGAGACTTCGTTGTGTAATGTGTCTGGGCTTGGCTGCTGTCCAGAAAGGAAGACATGTGTGAACTGGCAAGATAAAGCCAACATAAGCATCGCCCTTCATTTCTGGGCTTCCCTTAGTTCGGTACACATGAGCAGAGCATTTTAAGGTTTTTGTTCACCTACTTAGAGCAGTGTTGCATTGAATGATCACAAAGGAGCAAGAAAAGCCCTTGAATTTCGGTTTTCTGTCTGTGCTCAGAATTCATACTGAATTGAAGAAGACAGTGTGAGCCAAGATATAATTCACTGTTTCCACCATTGTCACAAACCATGGATTTTTCTGTCCAGTGTTTCTCAATGAGTCTAGAGACTACATGCATCCAAACTGGCAAGTTGCTTGCTTTGAAGGCAGACCCACCCCATGGAACTGAATCAGAATCTCTGAAGGTAGGGCCCAGGAATTTGAAGTTTAACACATTCTCCTTAAGCCTGTTAAATTCTTAGGCATAATTTTTTTTTTAATTACTATTCCTCTTGTAAGACATTCATTTTGCAGATGAAGACTAAGGCCCAGAGACATAGAATGACCTGCCAATGGCTCACAGCTATTTAACATCAAGCCTGCACCAGAACCCATATCTGTGCCTTCTCATATCTCTCCTTGTTTGCACACAACATCTCCATCATCATATCCTGGGGCATTTATCATGACATAGCACAAGGTCCTTCAGAGAAGTGCTCTGAGATGATTGCACTATCTCTGAGGCATATCATGTGAGGGGAAAGGAGAGATCCAATTGGATAGATTACATTCCAATTCTCTGCAGGCTTGATTGTAATCCAGAGGGAGCAGAAAGTATCTGTGCATGCTCTGGTTGTCCCTTAAGGTGCTCAGGGTCCTCTTCTGCTTCGTCTGTCCTTACCATGGACTCAGAAAAGGGCCTAAGGGTAGTCATTTGTCCTTCTGTGTGAGTAAGATTAAGATCTCGGGAAAGCCAGGATGGCTTAGTGGGTTAAGCCCTTGCTTTGCAGCCCTGGGGACTGAGGATTGAATCCCAGCCCTGGCCCATGCAGACCCATTTGCTGAACTAGAGTGTGCTTCCCATGAGGAATAAAAATCTTAGTGCTCAAAAGGTTTCTTCCAGTAGTAGATATAGACCAATGATGATCATGTAGTCTGATATACATCTATGTGTCTAAAAATGCTTTTGTTGCCTGTGCTTTTAGAATCATATCCAAGAAATCATTGCCAAGACCTATGTCAAGAACATTTTTCCCTGTGTTTGCATCTAGGAGTTTTACAGTTTCAGGTCTTATGGTTAAGTCTTTAACCCATTTTGAGTTGATTTTTTGATACATAACTGGGAACTGTAACCTAGCCAAGATGACACATAAAACTTACCATTAAAAAAGGCTAGTAAACAAGAAGTTGGCATAGCATTTGAACACACCTTTTTTCTAATGGGTTCGATGCAAATACAAAACAAGAACAGAATGGAGTATGGACTAACGGGACCTCTCAAAATACACCTGTAAATGCATTTCACAGACAAAGCTGAGAATCCCAGGGTGTTTTTGAAATCTCTTTTTCAGGTTGCTGCTTTTGCATTCTCATGAATAGGAACAGTAAGCAGCTTCTCTGTGTTACTTAATGAACCTTGGAGGAGCCCAATAATTTATAGTTTCAATCAAATAATGGAGTTTTTATGCAGAGCAAACTAGGAGACCTTGATTCTGAATTTCTGCTGAAAAGGCAGGATGACATAACAGAAAACCTTTCAGTATGACACCAGACTCATGGATTCAGATCCATCTTTGTCCCTTTCTAAGTGTCCAGTCAAGTCACTTAACCTCTCTAAGTCTGTGAATGACACCTGCAAATGGTAATTACCTGTAAATGGAAATAATAAATTGTGATTTTATAATTATTGTAAAGGATTAAAGACCATAAAGACAGTTGACCTGGGTTCATGAAAGATGGTCAGTTAAGACAAATTATGAAATTTAGCTTCTTCTGGTTCAAAGATATCTAGTGTTGGCTGTGTGGTCCAAGGAAACTTACTTTACCTCTCTGTGCCTTGATTTCCTCATCTGTATAATGAGCATAATGATAAATTGTTCTGGGGATAAGATGAGTTCATATATATGAAGTGCTCAGAACAGTGCATACTAAGTAAGTCTGGTACATAGTAAGCATTATGTGTGCTTTAATTATTTTGCTGTTTGTGTGGTAGTGGTGAAATTGGGGAGACAGGAAACCTGAATTTTTGTCCCAACCCCCGAGCTGGGTGAACTTGCAAAAGTCATTTCACTTCTGGCATCAATCTCCTTCTCAGTTAAATGAGGGAATTGACTACTAGACCATCTGTTGAGCTCAGAAATGTTAGAACTGTGTATCTAAACTCTAATCTAAGCTGTAAGAACTCGAGGAAGCTTTCTGGCTTTTAGATACTTTTGAGCTTCTGATCTCACAGATCTGTCAAGCCTTCCTTATTGATTCACACCAAGAACCTTGCCTCTGTCTCAGTATTTCTGCAGGGAGGTTGATCTGTTTACTTTTCACCAGACTGTGTTCCTTTGTCAGCTGCATCAGAGCTGTTACAATTTCGCTTCATGATGGGGAATGAGGGAGACAGTGCTTTTATTTTTCTGCCTCGCTGTGTCTGTGTCTTCCTTCCTTTGGGATTCCTTCTGAGAAAGGTCAAAACAGAATTCTGCAACTGCCATGATGAGAAATGCCAGCTGATTGAAGAAGCAGGGCCCATGTAAGCAGCAGTACCTACCCCTGGGAGGCCATGACTGGAATTCTGACTTACCCACCAACTCAGGAAGTTCAGTGGTCACCCCCTTTCTATCCCAGAGAGTGAGCACATTACAAACATCTTGAATACTGTGATTGGCAGCTGAAAGGAGGGACAGTAACTAAAGCATGAAGGGAAATGTAAGAGAGGACAAAAAAGCAGTATAAGTAGCTTAAGATTTCGTGACAAAGCAGAGTAATCTGTACATCCCCTCTTTTTTTTCTATATTCTACGGTGGCTAGGGAGGCAGGAAAAGTTACATCCCTTCCCCTAAGGGGGGACTCCTGTTCTCTTTCCCAATGCAGGTTAGTGTGAAAAGGGCTGCTTCCACTTCCTTCCTTTTATATGCTTCTGCTGCCTATGCCTTTTTATTTGCTTCTCCCTAAAGGTAGAAGAGTGAGTATGTGAGCATCAGGCTGGGCATTCCATTCACTGAATTTACTATCAGGCAAAGTTACGAGCCTTAAAATAGGGTCCCAGGAACCATCCTACTTTTTCTATGTTCAGGCCCTGGAAGCTTTATTCTCTTTCTTGTTCCAGGTAATACACGTGTGAGTGTTAGGGACAGTAAAGAGGGACTGGTCAGCAGAGAAAAAGACACCTGGTTGTAAATAACTGCAGACCAATTGACAGTGTTCTACAATGTGAGGTTTACAACACACACCCTGAGTGCTTTTCCCAAAGAATCTTCGATTGCTTCCACCATTCATTAATAAATTTGGTAGAACTTCATCCTACCTTGAATTAAAGGGGTTTCCATCATTCCTACCAATGCTACATTGCATTGCTTGGCATTTCAGCCAAAATGAGCTAAGCTTTTCATTGACTTTATTTTGCAACCTATGCAACTACAGCTAGCCTTAGTATCACAAGGTAGAAAATAGTTCAACAAATATCTCACTGTGTTCTCTTTAACATTCTCTTTTTTACTTTCTCTACTACATTTGTTTTCATGTGGTCCTGCAGTTCCTGTTTGAATATTTCCAGCAATAAAACACCCTTTCATAGACAGATTATTTTGTATTGGGACAGGTGTAACTATTGGTAAATGCTTTCTCTGTTGCTTCTTTATAACTTCTACTAGAAATTCTATTTTTCCCCCTTCTGGAGTCCAAGTCAATTGGAATATCTTTTCCTATGACAGCACTCTAAGTATTGAAATGGTTCTCAGTCTAGGCCAGCGGTCGGCAAACTGCGGCTCACGAGCCGCAGTTTGCCGACCACTGGCTAGGCTATGCTATCTCAGTGGCTAAAAACAACAGTGGTTTATTTCTTGTTCATTCATAGGTCCTTCAAAGGTCCTCTGGAAACTCTACTGTGTGTTACCCTCATTTAGGGACTTGGGTTGATAGAACAGTTACTATTAGTAGTTTGCTTTTAGCATCTGCTAATGGAGTGGACATATAATGACCAAAAAGTTGGTGTATTAATAAATTGAGTAATGATTGTAACTGAATTGCTGTTCTCTAACTTTCTGAGATCAAACTGTGGGGCATCACACAGGATCAGAGAAAAGACAAGTCAGGTTTTCCAGGCAGGACTGGCCAATGGGGTGTGCATCCCAAGGGGAGGACCAGGTTGCCTCTTAGAACCCCAAAATTCCAGGGGAAAACATCTGAATAAAAGCTCCCCTTTGCTGCCATGATCTTATTTGAGGTCTGGGAGTTCCTCACTGCAAATCACTGGTTTAAGATGTGAAAGTATTATCTACAGTATTTTAGAACCTAGTCCAGCCTCTACTTTGGGAAAAAAATGGGGCACTTCCTCTTCAACTCAGGGCATATGGCCAAGCAGAGGGATGGCTGCTGATTTCATCTAAGTCACTCTAAGCCCAGAATTTAGCCTTAACATTGTTAGCTGGAACCCTCTTGATTGAAGTCCACATCTTATGTATTATGGATACATATTTACCAGTGTGACCTATTTGTCACCATTTTTCACCCATTTGCAGTGTGGGTACAATTAATGATCTCACTTTTTTGCCTTCTTGCTCATTTTTGTTAGCATCACTCTTTTGCCTTCAGAAAATAATAGAAAAAAGAAAATGTAAATGATTACATTCAAATTATTAAACCTAAGTTGCCACTGTAGAAGCTACAGATGTGGACTCAGGCATCTGATTCTAACTGTGAACCAGAAAGGCTGTCCACTGTGGTGGGAAGAGCACAGGAATTGAAATCAGACACCTGTCTTTATAATTCAGGTTTTCACTCACTAGATGGTCCCTTTGGCAAGTCACATATCTCCTTTTTGGCCTTCCTGGCCTTCCCTGGAGAATGTGCAACTCGTTAGTCACTGCTGCATCACAGGCTGCCTGGAGTTGGTGACCAGAAGGCCAAGTAACAGCTCCAGAAACCGAAGCAATATTACACCCCACATGCTGTAATCCCAGTCTGCAGCATCTTTGTTGCAGACCAAGAATGTGTCATCGGCTCTTTCTCATAAAGTTCACACTACCTTCTGCTACTGTGGATGCATCTTAATTTAAAAACAAACAAACAAAAAAATTCTTTTCTCTTGCAGTGCATAGTGTGGGACTGGGATTCCAATGGCAAACATGACTTCATTGGAGAATTCACTTCAACATTCAAGGAGATGAGAGGAGCAATAGAAGGGAAGCAGGTAAGTGATAAGCTCCAGACACTTTGCTCATGATGCACCCAGCTACGCATGAACAGCTAGAGCCGACTTGTTCAACCTGTGGCCCGTGGCCCACATGTGGTCCCAGGATGACTTTGAATGTGGCTCAACACTAATGCATAAACTTCCTTAAAACATTATGCGGTTTTTTTGTGACCTGTTTTTTTGTTTTTGTTTTTTTTAGCTCATCAGCTATCGTTAGTGTTAGTGTTTTCTATGTGTGGCCCAAGACAATTCTTCTTCCAGTTTGGCCCACAGAAGTCAAAAGATTGAACCACCCTTGAGCTAGAAGCAAGATGTCAATATATAATTAAACGTGCTGAGAAGGGAACATGCTGGAATTTGAGTATCCAGCTTCTAGTACTAGCCCAACTCAAAGCAATTGGTATGACCTTGAACAAGACACTGCCCCTGTGGGATAAAGTTTCTCCATCAATAAAATGGAGAGGTTAGATGAGAAATTTTCTAAATTCTATAGCTGTATAGCCATGTACAAATGACTTAATCTCCCTGTACCTCAGTTTTCTCACCTAAATAAAAATAAAGGTGATAATTGTACCAATTTCATAAAATTGTATGAAGGTGAAATGAAGTAATCCTTGATATGCATTTACCTGAGTGCCAAGCACACAGCTAGAATTTCCAAAATATCTACTGTTAGTAGTGGTATTCTTTCCAGCTCTACATTTTTATGACATGGTGACATTAGTTATACATTTAATGCTTTGGAGAGATTATTTGATTCCTTTAAAATTTTATTACAGGCATCAGATCTTCATCTAGTTTCACTATTTCACTTTTGATTTCAAGACATGTACCCAAACACTACCAATATAACACAGAAGCACATACGAATTTCATTGTGTCACACAGAAACCTACATCTTTTCCGTGTTCTCTCAAACACACATTTATTAATTCATGCATATATGTCAATCTATCAGTCATTTGCTCTCATCTGCCTTCTAACTATGTAACTTCAGCTTTTATCTGTTCAGGGTTTACCTGCCCAACTTCTACCTGCAGAACCTAAATCTCTTTGCCCAAGGGCTTTCTGTAGCTGTTGGAGCCTGCCCCTCCCATGCCCACAGCAGGCCAGGGAACAGCCCTCACCAAATCACTAATGGGATTTGGGGTATAAAGATGACAAAATTCTTAGATATGTTCTATGCATTTCCCTAGCAGGAGTCCACGCTCATTACCCACAATGGTAACTGACTTGATAACCCTTTTTAGGTGCCTCCCCCATCTCAATTCCCCACTCCTCTATTGGTGCTTCCTGATATTCCCTCCCAGATGAGTCACTTGCACTTAAACCCTTGCCTCAGGGTTTCTTTCTGGGGCATCTCAAACCAAGACACCTGCCATTCTTACACGTGGACCCACTGTCCCCACAGAGCATCAGGGAGTGACAGTGAGCTTTCAGTGGCTTTGAGAAAGGTCTTTATCTTTAGAGATTAGACCCTGTGCCTGACCTGGTCAGAAATGTTGATTAGAGAAGATGTCTCAACTCATTTTTCAAGTCTCTTCTTTTAGATGTAAGGTCAAAATATAACCAGACTTGATAGAAATAAAGTAACATTCTTTAAGATTGGAAGCTTAATCTGAATCAGGTCATTTGTTGAATACATGTTTTTGGTCTAGAAACTCAAGGGCTGCTTTTTGCATAGTTCTCACACAAACCTGCTATATATGCTCTATTGACTACTATACATCACAAAAAAACTTGTCGAATACATAGATCTTTGCCCACAAACAAGCATGCAGAGTTGCAGAGTCACGATTAAAGCCAACACTAAATTATCAGTAAAGTCACTCTCAGGATAAAAAGGAAGATAGCCAGAGAAGCTGCTCCATTGAATGGACTGGACCAGGCCCTGATCCGTTATAATAAATCAATGACAGTTATCAATATTACCCACTAGAGCTCTAAAGAGTTTTATGAAATTTTCCCTTGTTCTTAGCCAAATCAATAAATATGAGAAACATTTCATCTTGAGGCTCTTAAGAGGGTATTAAAAGTAAGATTATAACATATGTCACAGTTGAAGAACATCAAAGCCCAATGCATTCCAAGAAACGGAAACAAATCTTTAAGTCTCTCTGGGGAAATGGACCAGATGCTACTGTGTTTTTCTGTATCACTGAGATACCAGAAGGATTTTAGTTCAACCACCCAGCCACTGTTTTGACACACTTGTACTATGGGAACTGTTTTCTTATTTATTGAGTCAACTGATATTAATTAAGGAGCACCTACTGAGTGCCAGGCACTACTCATAAGAATAAAATATAAACACAAATCAAGTAAACAAAAAAATAAAAATGAGATTACAACATGTGACAAATGGTAGAAAAAACTGAACCAATTTAGTTATAAAGGTGTGGTACAGAAGAGATCATCTGAAAAGGAGCCATAGAAGCTGAAGGCCCTTAAAAATAGGCTGACCAGATGTCCCCATTTAAATGGGACAGAAAACAATAGTACTGTCCTGTTTCAAATGGTATATATGGTCAGCCCACTGACACCTTGAATTTAGCCCAGCGAGACTAGGCTGACCACACGTACCATCTGAAATGGGAAAATATCACTGTCTTCTGTCCCCCTTTAAAATGGTATGCCTGGTTAGCCTACTTAAAGAGAAAAAGAAGTTAACCATGTATTAATAACAATCACGGGAAAAGTATTTCAGGCAGGGGCAATCACATTGCAAAGTACTGAGTTGGAAAGAAGCTTGGTATAGTTAAGGGTCTGGAAAGAGCCCAGTGTATCTGGAGCAGAGAGGGTATGGGAGCCATGCATGAGGTGTGCTTAAGACAAGGCCAGGATGGGAAGCTGGGATGGCTCAGTGGGTTAAGTGCTAGCTTTGAAGCTCCGGGGACCAAGGATCGAATCCCAGCCCCGGCCCATATGGACCCACATGCTGAACTGGGGAGTGCCCCCAGTTCAGTTCTTGCCGGGACCTATGTGGGAGGCTCCCTGCCCAGTTCCTGCCCAGCGCAGCCCCGCACCCACCTGTGGAGTGAAACTATATGGAAAACTAATGTCAACTATGGTGACTGCTCTGGGCCCTCCCCCTTCTCTCTGTCTCTCTCTGTCTCTGTTTCTCTCTGTCAAAAATCAATAAAATAAATCTTTAAAAAAAAAGAAAAAGACAAGGCCAGAAAACGTAGATTCTGATAGCTCAGAGAAAGGAGTTTGGGATTTTCTTCTAAAACTGTGCTCTTTGATAAAATAGCCACTAGCTACAGGAGACTATTTAAATTTTAATAAAGGAAATTAAAATAAAATTTTAATTCCTCAATCACACTAGCCACATTTCAAGTATTCAATAGCTTCACTCTTAGCTTCAATATAGGTTGGTGCAGACACAGACAATTTCCACCATTGCAAAAAGTTCTATTGGATGGTGCTGCAAAGGAGTCTAGACTAGAGAACAACATGGTTAGTTTTAATTTTTTTAAAGATTACTTTGGATACTGTGTAGATTCTCAGTTATAGAGGGACAAGAGAATGAGGCAGGGAGATCTGTTAGGAGGTTAATACTATAAGCAAGAGGCAATAATGACTTGGACTAAAAGAGTGCTAATAGAGATGGGAGAGATGTGGAGACGTATAGGGTATATTTTGGAGACAGGACCTACAAGATTTGTTGAGGGATTAGGTATGAGGGGGAAGAAATGTAAGAAAAGGAGGACTCAAGGATAAATGGATAAATGTTGGTGCCTTTTGCTGACTGAGGGAGTCTTATTTCAGGGAGTTCCAGTTTGTGAGAATGGTTCGGGAGTTGAGTTTGGGGAACTGGTACTCAGAGGAGAGGCATATTGAGAGATGTACTTTTGGAGCCATAAGCAAAGAGAAGTTATTTAAAGTCAAGAGAATGGATGAGTACACTTAGAGAAAGAGGATAGAGGAGAGGATGGAGACTTGAACCCTGAGGAACCACAATACGTAGTCGGAGAGAAGAAGAGACGTCTTTCAAGCTTCTTCCTGTGAGAGTCATGGTTCTACAGGAGAAATTCTTGATTAACTTTGATTAACTCCCAGATAGCCTTTACAAACATGCTTAGTTTGAGGTGACCCAAAGGGAAACTTTCCAGAACAAATAGGAGAGCCCCTCTAAGACTCCTAGGGGGAGCAGGAAGCATTGTGGTGAATAGCTCCAGCTCTGGAGTGAGATTAGTGTAGTGTGAATCCCAGATCTACCTGTTACCACTTGTGTGCCCTGAACCTCATCTTTCAGCTATGGAAGTGGGTTGTGGGAGAGTTAAATGGGATGGTGAATGTGAAGGATATAGCCCAGAGCTGCACAACAGCTTCAAGTCAAGACATGCAGAATATTTAGACCTGGCTCATCAGCACTTCATTGCCACCAAACAGGCATGAAAGCCCCCAGTACCAGCAGGTTTTTATTCTGCTTCCTTGGAACCCTTGTCTGAGTTAAACCATCTTCCATGACTGACCCCTCTAAGCCTGAGATGGAAATGAGTAGACTTTCATGGATGATCATTATAATTCCTAATAGAATGCAGAATCTAACACATTCAAACTTTCATCTGTTATGTCTTTCTTGATTAAAAATTTGAGGTTAAAAATGATTGAAAATGACAAAGGAATCAGCAGGTCTAATCTTAGGTAAATCCCTAAGCTACTTGTTTATACTGTAGCATTAGAGGAAGCTTTGGGGAAAGGCAATTTCAGGTTTAATGGGTTTGGGAGGGATTTGCAATGCTAAATACTAAATTTACTTTGAGACAGACTGGAATTCTCCATATCAAGTGCATCATGAATGTGGAAGAAATTAGGTCTTTAAAAACTAGGGCTAGAGACCTGCTGATTACAGATTCAATTTTGATCCTTCCTTCCTCCCTCTCTCCCTTCCTTCCTTCCTTCCTTCCTTCCTTCCTTCCTTCCTCCCTCTCTCCCTTCCTTCCTTCCTTCCTTCCTTCCTCCCTCTCTCCCTTCCTCCCTCCCTCCTCCCTTCCTCCCTTGCTTCTTCCTTTTTTTTTTTTTTTTTTTTATGGAAGGAGTCTTAGATGCCCATTAGTCAGTATGAGGTTCCTCTCTTTCGTACCTATATGAGATTGTTCAGTCCCTACTAAAACTTCCCCAGTGATGAGAAACTACTGTATCAGTTATGTGTTGCTGAGTAACAAATTACCCCAAAACTTCCTCACTGAAAGCAATGGTTGACGATCTAGGCTGAGTTCAGTTGAAATAGCTCCTCTCCACTCTATATGGTGCCAACTGAATTTACTCCTGCATTTGTGCCTTAGCAGCTGGAGCAGCCAGGATCTTTTTTAATATTTATTTTATTGTTTTTGACAGACAGAGAGAGAGACAAAGAGAAGGGGGAGGGCCCAGAGCAGTCTCCATAGTTGTACATCATCAGTTTTCAACATGGTTTTATTCCACACAGGTGGGCAGGGGTCGTGCAGGGCAGGAACTGGGCCAGGGGCCTCACCCGCTCAAGCCTCAGCTGAACCAGGGAGTGAGGGGTTGAGAACTGGACTGGGGGCCCCCTGCATGGGAGGCACACCCCATTTCAACATGTGAGTCTGCACAGGCCGAAGCTGGGATTCGATTCTCAAAGTGAGCAATTAACCCACTGAGCCATCCCAGCTTCCCCCATGGGCCTTTTATCCCTCAGGAGACCCAGCCTAAGCTTTTTCACATGGTGGCAAAAACTTCGCAGCAACAAGAGTAAAGCGAGCCCTGATACACAGGCCCTTTCCAATCCTCTGCTCGTATCACTTTTGCTAAGGTGACCAACTTTTTTCCAATGAAAAGGAGGACATAAATAAATTAAAGAACCAAATATTGCAAATAAAAAAATTTATTCTTTGCAACAATAACTAAACAGAAAGCATTATAATATAGTAAATAGATAACGCAGGCATATTATGATTATTATTTAAATATGAATATTTTTTATTGAATGAATATTTTTTGTTAATGTGTCATTTTCGAACAAAATATTAGAAATATTCATACAAGAACTATTTTTCATATTGAATTTCACAGCAAGTGCTACAGCTAGAGTATCAACGTTCAGTCTTGATTTTTTAGTTGTCCAAAAACCATTAGCAATTGAAAATACCCTTTCAACTGCTGCGTTAGTGCCAGGGCAGCACAATGTAAACTGGACTAGAAGAAGTAAATGTTCATATGGTATATGTGCATTTTTTAAATGGTTGAATATTTCCACCCATCTTCTATCAACTTCAGCATGTTCATTTTCCCACTCGACCAATTTTCCAGAATTTAAATAAATATTCCATTTTCTAATTTCTTCAAATAGACAAGTGTCATCTATTTTAATGTCTGGTAGTTCTGTGGATAAAAACTGAACACAAGACAAAAAGGAGGACATCTAGGACACTTTTCGAGGGAGGACAGAACTTCCAAAAGGAGGACTGTCCTCCCGAAAGGAGGACGGTGGGTCACCTTACTTTTGCTGACGTCCCACTGGTGAATACAAGTCACCTGACTAAGCTCAGAGTCACTGTGGGAGGAAATGACACAAATGCATGGCCACTGAGAGGTATGGATCCCTGGGGGCCAACGCTGTATCGTTCTACCCTACTCAGTTGCAGTTGCTTCATTTTCAGATACTTCTAATTGTCAGTGAAAATTTGTCTCCTGAGTGGAAATCCAAGGATCTAGCTCCCCTAGAATGGGGCAGGAGCATTCAATGACTCTTAAATGTTTCACTTGCAATTGACTTTGTCCCATGAAGACTTCTATAGGCTGGAAAGTTTGGGATCTCTTCCCCTAGATAGCCCATTAGCTCCCAGCTACCTCCTCAGTTCTGAGCCACTCCTACAGCTCTGATCTTGTCCTTCAAAAAAGCCCCTTTGGAGGTCTATTGTGCCACTTTGTGACATTTGTCAATCTAGTCTTTTAGTTCTCAATGAAGTTCTCTGTAAACTCATTATTATCCCTGCCAACTTCCTGTAGCCAGTATCAACGTTCCTCAGTTTTCCTACCTTTTAAATCAAGTCCCAGGCCCTGACTCAGCCAGCACTTGTGTTACTCAACTGGCTACTCAACTGCAGAGCTCTCCTTCCCTGTAATGCTTGATTTGGCCCTACTGATTGTTAGCATTTATAAGTGTGCCAGGCACTGTTCCCAAGGTATTACACAAAAGGTATTCAGTCTGCACAGTAATCCTATGAGACAGATACAGTGATAAACTCCATTTTACAGAGGAGATACCCAAGGCATCAAAGAATCAAGTACACTGGACCCTTAAACAACACGGATTTGAACTGTTCAGGTCCACTTATACACAGATATTTTCCAATAAATACTTGTACTGTTTCTGATCCATGGTTGGGAGTCCACAGCTATTGAGGGCCCACTGTATGCACTGATCTACACCAGTCTATTTAGGGACTGGAACATCCACAGATTTTGCTATCACAGAGGTCCTGGAACCTCCCCCTCCCCCAGATATTGATAGTAGTTATGTCTGGGGGGAGTCAAAAGTTATATGAGGATCTTTGAACAATCTCCATATTGTTCAAGGGTCAACTGTAATTCACCAAAGGTCACACAGCTGGAAAGTGGAGGAGTTGGGATTCAAACCAGGCAGTATGATATCAGAGTCTTATTCTCAATCACTCTTCCTTACTGTCCCTCTAGATAAAGGCTTAGCCCCTAGAGACCATTTGTCAGCCCTCAGGTCCATCTGCAGCAATGCCTGAGGGCTTGACCTCATAGGATGACTCCACCTCTTCCTGAGCAAGCGTCATGCTGTGATTCTTTTTGTTGCAGGTGCAATGGGAGTGCATCAACCCCAAGTACAAAGCCAAGAAGAAGAATTATAAGAATTCAGGCATTGTGATTTTGAATCAATGCAAGGTATGTAATAGTTCCCCACCCACCCCCCATCTAGGAGTATGAAGCTAGGGCTTTCTGGGAGGAAGAAGTTAGGTTGTGAGGTCAGAGGAAAAGGGTGTCAAGAGAATGTGATCTTTTTTAAAATAAAAATTAGAAAGTCGATGTATTAATGGACATACAATGAGAAATGTAGGTAATGGTGGTCTTGAAGCTGTGGTAACCCAATGCTACAATTCCCTCCACAAGGATAGTCCTGCCCCCAAAGATAGAAGAGTCCTGGTCATAAGTCAGGCTCTTCTCTGCCCAGGGCAGCACCAGATGGAGACCCTCAAAGTGGGCAACTAACATTTCTAAAGTACCTACTATGTGCCTGTCATAAGTTCATTGTTTTATATATGGCAACTCACTCTTGCATGAAAAGAAGACAATGGGGGAGGATTGAAGGGCCTAGAAAATTCCTCCCAGAGGGGCTCTTACAGAAAATTTTATGTATTAGTAATTAAACCTCTTAAATTGCATCTGAGAATAATTCTGCCACTGGTTAAGTACTTACTGTGTGAGAGTAACTATAATAAATTTGTTTACTCATATCACAACCCTGATATCTCCACGTTCCAATGAGATCATTCACAAGTGGTAAGTTTAAGAGCTGAGATCTTAACCTATGTCTTTATGGTTTCACCACATAGGACTTAAGTGCCATCCAATTCTCTCTGTATATGTCATGTTCCTTCTCCCAAACTGGCCTCTATATGGCTGCCAGGAGCTGCAAGAGCCAGTACATTCTTACATAACAAGAGAATGAAGGAGAAGACTGTGAAGTCTGGTGTGGGTCACATGCCCCACCCTTGAACCAATCACTATGACCAGGGGATAATATATTATGATGGCCATCTGGGGTCATTGTTTTAATAATGTCTTTTTCCTTTTTTTTTTTTCTTTCCTTTTTTTGTTTTTTAACTGATTTTATGACACTTTGTCTCCTGAGTGGAAATCCAAGGATCTAGCTCCCATCTTGGGACCTTGCACACCTGGGAATGGACTGACTGCCCCTGGCAGGATTAGTGAATTCCTAAAGATAGCAATCAATTTGGTTGTAAGCCTGCCTTTGATATGAAGACCAACCAAGCCAGAACCCAAACCCCCAACCACCACCCTTACTCTCACACACCTAGGCAATATGCTTGCCTGTCCTATATCACCCCAGGGCCAGGTTTCAGACAATTAGAAACCATCTCTATAGCCATAGCCTGACAGAATTGCTCAAATTATCCAATCCCAAACCTGCTTAGTTGCTTACCCTGCCTCGCTCATTCCTTTCCACAAAAATCACAATACAAATATTTGCATACACCCTCCCTCTGCTCCTTCTGCCTTGTGACTGACCCAATGCTTCCCCCTCTGCCCCCACCCCTAAGTGGTGTGGCATGCTTTCTATCCTTTGGGAAGTTGTGAGTAATAATTTCTTCTTTCAAAGGCATTTTCTCTCTGGTCATCTTACCTACTTACACAAATCAAATCCCAAGTACATTCAAAACAGTATGTGACCAAAGTTGCACTCAAAGGAGCAGGGAAAAGATCTAATCAGGGCTGTCCAACCTTTTGGCTTCCCTGAGCCACATTGGAAGAAGCAGAATAGTCTTGGGTCACACATAAAATATACTAACACTAACGATAACTGATGAGCTAAAAAAAAAAATGTCTCAAAAAATCTTATAATGTTTTAAGAAAGTTTATAAATTTGTATTGGGTCGCCTTCAAAGCCGTCCTGGGCTGCATGTGGCCCTGAATCAATTCAAATGTCTATCTCTTTAAGGTGATGTAGGATATACGCATATATTTGTTTTGATCCTCCGTGAATTCATCTAACAATTTAGCACTCAGAGTCTATTGTTATGGACCTCATTTCCTTAAGATACAGACAATAGAAGGTGTCCCAACTATCAGGAAAGGCAATGCCTTCAGAAAGCCAGGAGCAGGCACTATTCAGAAGGCCACATGAACATCAACCCTGAGAAAAGTCTGCCAATAGATGTGTGCCACCCAGAAGGGGAACTAAGAGACACCAACATGGGGTTTGTGGGTCAGTCCCTATGAAGCAGCCCTGAGCATCAGATAGAGTTCAAAGTGAGGGTCAGAAATCACAGTCATTAGCGTCTAGGTAAAAGGATCAAGACTGCAAACGCCATTTATGACTGGCAGGTACCATGTCTGTTTTTCTCATCACTATGTCTCAAACATCTAGTGCATGGTAGGGGCTCAACATCCTTGTTGAATACATGAATGGATGACTATCACCAGCAGTCAAACAAAACAGCAGAATCATAAAGAAGTGGAAATTAAAATCAGAAATCAGGAAGGCACATAAGAGCACAGACAGTAGTGATTGGCAAAAAGCAGGGGCCATGCTGACTTGCAGCATAGAAAATACGGTAGATATCAAAAGGATGGGCTATGCAGTCCAGCTTCCATCATTTAAGTCCCACCTCTACCATCTACTAGGTAGGTAATGTTAGCCTGTTTCCTCATCTGTGAGCTGGACACAATAACCATAATAGTATGACCTTCATAGAGTTGTTATAAGCATTAAATGAGATAATAGATGTTGAGTGCCTGGCATACAGGAAGTGTTCAGTAAATGTTAGTCATAGTTTTTCATGACACAGGAAGAATCTAACTAACTGGAAACTGTCAGCAAAGACTTCTCAGGTAATTGTAATCTTGATGCTGCCCATCTAGATTACTTGTAGAATTAAGAATACTACCAGGACTGGGATTCAGACACAGGGAGCAAGACTGAAGCCAAGTGTGAGACTTTGCTGATTTCAAAACAATGGTGACCCTTGAAAATATGGGGTTACTCTCACCCCAGAGGCAGAGGCTGATTAAAATCATATGTAAACCCAAAGAGGGGAGCAGAGATGGATATTTGTAGCTCTCACAGGCCCATCCAAATTGAGCATAGCTTTCTTTCTCTGTTAATGGAACAAAATCAGCTGACCCATCTTTTCCCCACAGATCTCTCTCTCTCTCTCTCTGCTCTTTCCTATAGGCTAGTAGACTAACCTCAAAGTTTAAGCCTCCCATCTGCAAGGAAACAGATCATGCTGTTACTTAACCAGTTTCCTCTCCTCCTCCTGTGCAGATCCACAAGATGCATTCTTTCTTGGACTACATCATGGGTGGCTGCCAAATTCAGTTTACAGTAAGTTGTTTACACATTTGTTCTTACTCAGAGAGTAAGATTGGGGAACTGTTCTGGGTTTAGGGCACAAGGAGACCAAAGTATAAAAAAAGCCCTGGTTTTGTTCATGTCTCATTGCTGAGATATGGTATGGTAACATGTTTTTAAAATGAGTTCATATTTCTGTCTTTCCCAGTGAGTAGTTTTCAGCATCGTATTAGGAAAATCATGCCACTCAACCTCGGGTAGTTTGGGGAACCATCCTAATGCTTCCCATTCTTTCAGTAACTGGCAAAGTGCCAGATCTCATCACCTGGTGAGAAGGATGGGGAAGAAGTGAACCATACCAGTAAGTCTCAACTGACCAAGGCAGATGCCTTTGTTGTACTCATGTGACCAGAACTCAGGCACCAACGTCTTGCCCAAGGGTCAGTGCCAAGAGTAAACCATCCAGATGGTTCATCGGATAATGAAAAGGTGAATTCCAAAAGTTTGGCCAATCAGTCTTTCAAAGTTAAGAAATAGAATGTGTGTCTAGACTTGGGAGGATTGAGAGTCATTTCCTACGTGTAGACTGTGAGCCGTGGGACTTACACACTTCTAATACGCACTTGGGTGAGTGAGCTGGGTCTCTTAAGAGCCCAAGTAGACCATGTGTGTGAGTCCATCTCCTCTGCAACAACTTGCTTTTATGACTTAATATTCAAAATCCTCCTCGCTGTGAGCAGATGTGACCTCCCGAAAGAGAATTACCAGATGGCATGAGAGAGGTCTGCAGAAACCTATGGGAAAGCAATGAGAATGTAAATAAGAAAAATACAACTTCAGTAGCTTTTTTCCCCATCTTACAGAAGTATACTCATGAAACACAGCCCTGCTTAGCTCCTTAGACTGCCTCAGTCATGTGAGCAAGACAAGGACAATGGTTGCATTTTTTTTTTTTTTTTTTTTTTTTGTCTAAGTTGAAGCGCTACAGAGTAGATAGAACCAATGTATCCCTGGGACCAGGGATAATGGTACTCAAAGCACTAAAAGTGGAGTCCCTTGGGGATGAGATAAGGGGTCACTCATAGGTCAGCCTTTCCCAGCTAGAGGTTATCCTCTTGCTGTAATCTCTGAGGGCTCTACCTATGTCCTGCCTAAATACTGGGTATTGTTCATTTACCCCTGAATAGTTACAGGGGTTAACTAGAGAATTCGGTCATGTCTTTAAAGTCTGAGGTTCTTTAAAGCACACCCACTCAGCCCTCATACATACACACTGGCATACACAGAAGGTAGCAAACATTTGCTGTGGCACACACACCTCCCTCTAGCTGTCCCGTGGCTTCATTGTCACTCTGGGTATGTGCAAATGGAAGTAGAGAGGCTAGCAATGTCATAAAGGAGAGCTGCTGGAAATAGTGCCCCAAGATCATAGGCAAAGGAGTAATTTCAGGAAACTATTTATAGGTTTTCAAAGGAAAGCTCTATTGATTGGGGTTTGTTTTGGGTTCTATAGATCCCATGCTCTTCAACAACTCAATTCAACCTTCAGGGCCTCATTTTGCCCTTGGAGTTGTACTGCAAAGAATCAGCCCTATGAAAACCAGGAGTTTAACCCCATCGGGTTGCCAAGTGTGCATCCTGATGTTAGAGGTCTGTATGGCCTCCCTGAAACAGAATCGCCCTCTCAGCTTTGATTTCCTCCCCCCCCCCCACACACACACTTTTCTCACTTTTGCTGATCCTCCCAAACTGGGAGGGACCACCTTAACAGTTCTCAGTCCCATCTCTGCAGTCCCAGCTTCTTGGCCCCTCCAGTGTCAACCAGTGGACCTTTGGGGACGTCTAGAGGGAGTCTGGAGCAAGGAATGAAAGGAGGAGGAGGATGTACAGATAAATTCTGGAAGGGGACAGACCATCATCAGTGTCTGCCACAGGGCCCCTCCTCTGATAGGCCTTCAGGCTGGGGACTGGGAAGAAGGTTGTTCAGTGTTCTGTTTTGAACTTTCCACTAAAGGAAACATACTAGTCACTTAATGTCACTCCTCCAAAATTTCATCAGCTTTCTCATTCTTAATTTCTTATTGCTCAAGCAGTACCATCTAATGTGAAAAGTAAGCTGTAATTAAACTATTAATAAAAATGAGCATGCCTTATTTAGTTTGGTCTTTAAGTGTTCATTATCTGCCCAGTAATTTTGTTGAAACTATCTGGCACCATGAAAGGAAAGTGACGGAGGGATGAGGGGTGAGGAGAAGAAGGCTTCTAGGTTTGGAGATAGGCAGAGCAGAGAGAGGAGGAAAAAACGGTTTTGCTGTAATAATTCCACCTCTGAGCCCTCCAGAGTCAGCAACTCCCATTGGCACAGAGATGAAAGTCTAGGAGCTTTAGCCACAGTGAACTTTCCATCTCCCGGGAGACAGACCTTCAGGAGGCAGCAGCGAAATAAAGTTCTGGACGTTTCCTCCACTCTTCCTGCTTCTCCATCTCTCCTCTGTGCCCCAGGGGGCCTTCCTATTTAGATGCATAAGCCAGGCTTTCCTGCTATGGTGCTTGGTTGGCTTTGGCCAATGGGAGGCACCAGCCAGAAATCACAGAATGAGAGGAGAGAGCAGTTGGGAGTCCCCAGCTCTGCCTGACAGGCTGTGGTGTGGCCACGGCCATGTCCCTCTACAGAAGGTCCTGTCAGGTGCCCTGTCCTACAGATACTACTCTTCCGAAGTTCTAGTGACCACTCCTCCCTACCCTTTTCAGTTGGTCTCCCTTAACCTTTTTGAATTGTCCTTTTAGTAAACTCTTCTCAGACTTTCCTTTTAATTGTTCCATCTGTGTTCTGTCAAGACTCTTGTCAATAGGTCTTACCTACAGGCCAGAAGAAAGCCTTTGCACCTTCCACAGATGCCTGGTCTGGGTCAGCGTTTCACCTTTCCCTTCAGGTACCAGGCTGCTGTATATTAGGTGCTCAAAATGCTTTTGTTGAATTATAATAGATTGAACCCTACTAGGTCTTTGCTTTAAAAAGCAATCCTCTGAACATAAATGTTTATGCATCCATGTATTCCAATGATAGATACTGCAACTTTACTTGAGTTAATATGAATACACAGGCTGTACGTGAGGCAGTGTTTAGGAAATGGTTTGGAATGAGAACTTGAAGGGCTTTGAAGAACTTGAACTTGAGATAATTTGATGGATAAGGAAATGTTCAGAAGCATCTTGAGCAGGACATTGAAGCAATCAGGCCCATGCTTTAGGGAAATATATGTAGAAGTATTTGGTGAAAGGCACTGATGGTGGTGAAGGGACTTTGAAAGATAAAGCAAGAAGAGATGAAAGCCCATGGGAACAGCCTTGGGGACAGGTCATAAGAGACTAAATCAGAAGGGCAGCAATAGGAAGAGGCACTGTGGAAAGAGAGTCAAAAAGCCTTGGCCTGTGGTACAAAGAAGAGATGGAAAGGAGAAGGGAGAACGGTGGATGAGTCAGGACTCAGTTCTTGTGGGCCTGACTGACAAAGCCTGGTGGTCCTATTCGTGCAAATACAGGACTCAACAGGAGCTCCCGGACAGTGGTGCATGTGCTTGCAGACATGTTGGAGGTACTTCCATGAATTTATATCCGAGTGGGGATGGCACTTCTAAATATGGGCCTTGGTCTCAGGAGAGCAGTGGAAGCGACCCCCATATCTATGGTTCAGGATGAGCTGGCCAAAGAGAAGTTCACAGAAGGAGAGGGGCCTGATGACAGAGAGTTAAAGAAGACCTGCATTTGGCAGCAAGGAAAAGAGGAGCAAGCCGGAAGAAAAGGTCCAAGAGGAGCCAGTAACTCAAATGATCAGGAGGAAAAGGTTACAAGATCAGGGTGATAATCCCATATGCCAAAGGGAAGTCAGAGGGTGAAGAATAAAAACCAATGCCTGGTTATGTGAGGCGTCCTTCCACACCATCTTCAAAAGAACAATTTCAACAAAATGAGACAGGAGAAACCCAAGAGTTAGGGTGTGAACAGAAGGTGAGGAGGTGAACACAGTGGATGCAACTCTTCACTTAATGAGGTTGACAGTGAAGAGAAGACAAGCGAAGGAACAGAGGATGGCAATTTGAGGATGAAAAGAGGGGAGCTTTTAGGCTAGAATTTGACCGGAAATAACAGGAGAAGGTCCAGTAGAGGGAAGAGAGACATGATGCTAAGAAGAGCCCGCATAGGGATTCTTACACTTTTTTGATCACCTGGATCACTTAGGAGTTTGATACAAGCTGCGTATCCTCTCTGGAAAATGTACACATCCTATTTTGTACACTAGTTCTAGAGGTCAGGGGCACCCCTGCAGGTTGTCCTTGTTCCTCCTCTGAATTCTTGAGTCTTAAGAAGTCTAGGGCAGCTGTCACCTCGCAGTCTTGGAGGAGGTGGGCCAGGTGAATCAGACGACAGGGGGAGAGTGTGAGTTCAGTATGTCTGGCACATGGCACAGCAGCTAAAAATAAAGCTATATGCTACATTTTACACACAAAGTACAAAATTACAGATAGCATGGAAAAGAAAGACACCATAAGGTATTTGGAAGGAAAGTGGTAGAAGAATTAAATGTTTCCTTTGAAAGGTATTGCTTTTCCAGATGCACAAAAATGTTCATTGGGAAATGTATTTTCACAGAGACAAGTTGTGAGCAACCTAAATGTCCAACAATAAGATAATAGCTATGTAAATCACAGTACATTGTTTAAGTGAATTATGATAAAGCCATTTTAAATGATAATTATAATGATTGGAAATAACGTAAGGACATATTCGTAACATAGTGTTAAGTGAAAAAAAATTAAAGCAGAGCTACCCTATGATTATAATTATTTAAAATGTCCGGGGAGATCCAAGATGGCGGCATGAGAGGAGAACGCCGATAGCTGCCTGGGAAGGGCCTTGTGAACAGAGGGGAATCCACAGGGGAAACCCTGAGAAGAAACCTCAACTAAGAGAACCACACAACACAGAACAACACACAAAGGTTAGAGAAAAAAGGGGAGAGCGGGAGAGGAAAAGGGAAGCAGCGGTTCGGGGACAGAGACTCGGAGCGCGGCCCGGGGCTGGCACAAACAAAGGGGGATTGGGGGACTACGGTCACAGTGGAGCTGGATCGAGGGCGGGCTGGGAGCCGAGACCTAGGGAGCGTGGAATCCCCACAAGACTGGACAATTTAACATCCGAACTCAAGGGACAGCACACAGTGCCCTAATCAGATCACAGAGCCTAAAGTGGAACAGGGACTGTGGAGCAGGGCGGCGGCACTTCCCGGCGGGCGGGGTGAGAGCAGGGCACCAGCCCGCAACGGCTCAGCACCCCTGATTTACGGGGGAGACTGACTGTGAGGGAGCACCTTCTGAGGATGGGGCTCTTGGAGTGAGGGCTGGGGCGTGAGTGGGCACAGCTGCATGGGACGTGCTTGGAGTGAATCCGGCGGTCTCAATAGAACCGGGAGCGTAGAGCGGCTGCTGCCCGGGCTACGGCCTGTGCGCGCAGGGCTTTCGGCGCCCCGCCCACCGGGCCCCGCGACACCGCTGCTTGCTTGCCAGCGCGCAGTTGGGCTTTAGGAGCCCCGCTCACCAGGCCGCCGCGACTCTGCCTGCGCGGAAGTGCGCGGCTGGGCTCTCGGCGCCCGGCCCACTGGGCCGCTGCGCATCACTGCGTGCGTGCACCGGGCTTTCAGTGCCCCGCCCACCGGGACACCCCGCAGCGCCACTGCCTGCTCACCGGTGCGCTACAGGGCTTTTGGCACCCTGCTCGCCAGGCCACCGCAGCACCGCTGCCTGTGCGCGGGACCGGCTTCTGGCACCCTGCCCAGTGGGCAGCAGCAGCTCTGCTGCCTGATTGCGAGCGTGCCTCTGGGCTTTTGGCGTCCCGCCCACCGGGCCTCTGGGGCGTTGCAGACCGCGCGCGCAACTGGGCTGCCTGCCGGGTCTCCATGGTGTCATAGACTGTGCGCGGGACTGCGCGGCCAACCAGGGCCTCTACCAAGCCCCAGCCAATCCAAGTGCTGCCCTGCGGGCGAGCCTTACAGATACCATTGAAGGAGGGGCAGCCAGGAGGAGGAAAGACCAGAGTTCCTGCGCCCAGCCTCCACTGAACCACCAGCCCCCCTGCTGAAAGAGGAATCTGCTATTGTGTCTCAGGCCCGCCCTAGCTCCTACTCACATGCCCCCACCCCTGACCACACCTTTACTACCCTACTATCTAACAGCTAAGACAGCAACCTGAAGTGCCCCAGGACACAGAAGCTGTCTGCTTCCCCCAACCCTCTCCCAAAATCTCCTTCTCCCACAACTGAGCCCAAAAGAAAAAAATAAAGAGAAGCCCATCTGATAGGCAAACCCCCAGAGGGAAAACAGACTCATGCATAAAGCAAAAAGAACCACATCAAACACAATG
>PVKE010017107.1:0-31168 GCA_004027555.1 Craseonycteris thonglongyai
ATGCTCAAGAACAGAAAAGATTCTATGCAATCATTTCTAAGTGTGAGGTGCTGCACAAGCAGAAAATGAAGACTATGGCAGAGTTGTAGCCAATCAGTGTTGAAGATATGCTTCAACCAGCACACAGAGCCTCTGAGCAAAGATTGGGAAACAAAGTAAGTATTGGCAAGAGTGTGGAGAAACTAGAATCCTCATACATGGCTACTGGAAAAGTAAAGTGATACAGCAAGCTTGGGAAAAACTTTTGGCAGTTCTTTTTAAAAAGGAAACATAAAATTTGAGCTAGCAATTCTACTCCTAAGTATACACCCAGGGGAAACAAAAACGTAACAATACAGAAACTTAAACAAGAATGTTTACAGCAACATTATTTGTAATAGACAAAAAGAAGAAATAAAAATAGCCATCAGCTGATGAATGGATAAACAAAATGTGGTACATACACACAACAGAATACCATTCATTGAAGGAAATACTGATACATGCAAAAACATTGATGAACTTTGAAAACTATATTCAGTGAAAGAAATCAGACACAAAAGCCTATATATGATTTCACTTATGTAATATCTATACTATGGCAAATTCAGAGACAAAGTAGATTAGTGGTTACCTGGGATGAGTGGAGAAAATGGAGAGTGACTGCTAACAGATAAGAGGTTTTATTTGGGCCTGGTAAAATGTTCTGGAATTATTTAGTGGTGATGGTTGCACACCCTTGTGAATAAACTGAAAACATCACTGAGCTGTATAGTTTTAAATGACAGAGTTTATGGTATGTGAATTATATCTCAATTAATAATTAGCAATAAATAAATAAAACAATTAAACTATTTGATCTAACTGGTAATTATAGAAACCACACCCAACAATTATAATACTCATTTAGTGAATGAATATGTGCAAAACATCTACAATGAAAACCTAAAAATATTGTAGAGCAAAATTAAAAACTTCAAAAACACATGTAACATTCACCAAAACAGACCGTAAGCTAGGCCTTAAAATAAACCTCAGTAGATATAAAAGGAATGAAATCATGAATATACTCTCAGTATATAAGAGAGCTATCTGGAAAGTATCCAGTCACATAATATGAAAAATAGAGGCATCTATGACTGAATTTTTTCTGGACACCTTTGTATGTATACAAAATACATATGTGTTTATAAGGTATAAACAATATATCCTGCAAATACCATGGAATTTAACTGAAAATCTAAATAACTAAAAAAAAAAAAATTCCCCAAATATTTAGAAATTAAACAATAAACTTCTAAATGGCCTGCGAATCAAAGAAATCACAATAGAAACTAGAAAATAATTTGAACTGAACATGCATATCAAAATTTGTATGATTTAAAGAAATACTAAGAGGAAACATTTTATATATGACATGTATATATTAGGAAACAAAGGTTTAAAATCAATAATCTAAACCTCTAACTCAAAAAATACTAGAAAAAGAGCAAATCAAATCCAAAAGAATTTTAAAAAAAGGAAATAAAAAGATGAGAGCCAAAATAAATTAGAAAACATATCAGCAAACTAATATGATTATATTGTTAAATAATATTATTAAAATCTGGTTTTTTGAAAAGATTAATATAATTGACAAAACCCTAGCAAGACTGATTCAAAAGTTAAAAAAAAAGAAGGCACTAACAGGGGTGGAGAACCTTTTGGCGATTGAGTGCCAAAGTTTATGAAATAAGAGTATACTCACTCGACTCGCGTGCCAACCCATTGAGTGAGATAGAGGTATCGATTATTTTTATGTCTATAAGAGCATAAACAATAATTTTTTAAATGGTATTCACAGCTCCGCATGCCGAAATAATTACACTGCGTGCCACTTTGGGCACACGTGCCATAGGTTCGCCACCCCCGCACTAATACCAAGAATGAAAAGGGGGACATAAACGGGTTCCTATAGATAATATTAAGCAAATATAATAACCAACTTTATAACAACTCAACAATTTAGAATAAATTTCTTTCAATGTAATGTCCCAAAACTGATGCAGAAAAAAAAGGAAAATTTTGAATAACCACGTATCACTTAAAGTCATTTAATTTGTATTTTAAAATCTTTAACCCCTTCACCAAAAAACCACTCCAGGCCCAGAAGGCTTCAATGCTGAATTCTATCAAAAACTTAAAGAAACAATACCAACCTTACAAAGCTAGAATAATTATGATAGTGTGGTACTGACATACCAATATACAAATAGATCAATAGAGTGAATCCTGGAAAAGACCTACACTAATCTATTCACTGACTGAAAAACCTTTTGAGAAACCCTTACACCATACCAAAAACTAGTTTAAAATGAATCATAGACCTAATTGTGAAAGCTAAAACTATAAAGCTTCTAGAAGAAAACATAAGAGAATAGTTAGTTTTACAACCTTGGGATGGGATAAGAAAAGGTTCCTAAGAATACAAAAGTTAACCATAAAATAAAATATATCAAACCAAAATACACTGCTGAGAAAATAAGAGGGGATGATGGTTCAGCAAGTTGAGCGCTCATCTTGCAGCCCCAGGGTCAGAGGAATCCTGGCCCCAACCTGTGCGGATTCATATGCTGAAATGGGGTGTGCCTCCAGTTTGGTTTTCACCAGTGTGAGCCTCCTGTGTGGGAGGCCCCTGGCTCCCAGAGGCAGGGGTGTACCTCTGATGAGGGAGGCCCCTGGCCCTGCCTTGTGCAGCCCCGCACCTACCTGTGGAATGAAAACTACGGTATGTAGAAAACTAATGATGTGCAACTAGGGAGACTGCTCTGGGCCCTCCCGTTTCTCTCTGTCTCTGTCAAAAACAATAAAAAAAAAAGAAGAAAATGGAAAGGTATGGCTCAGATAGGGAAAAAATATCTGCTGTGTGTGTGTGTGAGTGTGTGCATGCATGCTTAAAATCTGACAAATAACTTGTATTCATAATATAAAAAGTACCACAAATCAACAACAAAATGAATCAATCAAAACATAGGTAAAAGATTTGAACTTAAAGTCAAAGGAAGCAAACGGCTTATAATCACATCATTAGCCATTAAGAAACTACAAACTAAAAGCACAATAAAATATAACTACGCACTCACCAAAATGGTTAAAATAAAAATGCCAAACATTGTCAAGAATGTAGAACAACTGGAACTCTTATAACAACACACTGATGGGGATTTGAATGTGTTTATTTTTCCATTTTAGAAAAGTTTGGTGATTTCTAAAGTTAAACATGCATGAAGGCTTAAACAAAAATGTTCATAGCATCTTTACTTAAATTAACCAAAAACTAGAAACAACCCAAAGTCTATCAACAGAACTGTTGCAATTTCCTGGAATGGACTATTACTCAACAAAGAATATGAACAAACTACTGATACAGGGATTAATGTCACAACTACTGAACAAAAGTAATCAGATAAAACTAATCAGACACAATAGTATTTACTGTATGATTGCATTTATATGAAGAATAGGTAGAACTAATCTCTATTTCGAGAAGTCAGAAAACGGTTGCTTGGGTGGGACAGGGAGTGGGATAGACTGAAGAAGAAGAAGAGAACTTTCTGGGTAGATGAACAACTTGTTTTGCATGTTGACCTAGGTAATAAGTACACAAATATTTATCTTTTTCAAAATGTAGTGAACTTGGGATCTGTGATTTTACTATATGTAAATTAGACTGTTGGCATTTTTTAAGTGAACAGACTAGGAAAATATTGGTATTCCTTAGATATGAAAGGCCAATCCTTCCATTTGTACTAAAGATCCTATGCCTTCTTACCAACTCAAGGAAAAATACCTCTTCTCTCTTTCCAGCATCAAGAATTATTTCACTTTCTATTGGCTCATTGTTTTCAGCAAATAAATATGTTGAAATTTTATCTCTTCTTCCCCAAAAAAACCTCAACTCTAATATATCTCCAACTATATGTTATGACTTTTTAAATCTTCACTGTAACTCTATAAGGTAGGTATTGCTATTATCTCTTTAAAAGAAGCCGGGATGGCTCAGTGGATTGAGCACTCTCTTTGCAGCCCCAGGAACCGAGGATCAAATCCCAGCCCCAGCCTGAGTGGACCCATGTGCTGAACTGGGGTGCGCTTCCCTTGCCAGAAGCCCCCAGTTCAGTTCTCTCCCCACCCCCCTCCCATGGTTCAGCCCCTGGCTGTGGAGGGAGTACAGGGGGAATAGGGGGCATGCCCCCCATGCGGGAAGCCCCCAGCCCAGGTCCCACCCTGGGCGACTCTCACCCACCTGTGTGGAAAGAAACCATGTGAAAAACTGATGACATACAGCTATGGAGACTGCTCTGGGCCCTCCCCTTCTCTCTGTCTCTCTCTTTGTCTCTCTCTGTCTCTGTCAAAAACAAATCTTAAAAAAAAAAAAGGAACAAGATTCAAAAAGGTTTTATAACCTGCCAAAGGTCAAACAACAAGTAAACAATACCAAACTTCAAAGCACGTGCATTCTTGTTCAATATACTAGATTTAGACACTCAGAACTCTTTTAATAAAAATGTCTGACCAATGAAAATCTATATCTTATGGTCCTATTTCAAGTAGCATTTTAATCAAATTTTACTATAATAAAATTATTATAGTGTATTAGTATATGATCAGATTATTTATTATCCAAATAGGATAATTTTGAGAGTAAAGGAAGAGCTATTAAAAATTATGCCAGGATAACAGGCATGATCCAGGATTGTCCTGCGTAAACTGGTACATATGATCTATTTATAAGCTAGCTTTGATATTTGAAAATAAGAATCCATACTTATGGTCTATTACAGTATTTTTTTTAAGATTTATTTTATTGTTTGAGATAAGGTGAGACAGACAGAGAGGGAAAAAGAAGGAGGGAGGGCTCAAAGCAATCTCCATAGTTGTACATCATTAGTTGTAACATACCATAGTTTCATTCCATACAGGTGGATATGGGGCCATGTGTGGCGGGAATAGAATCAGAGGCCTCCCATATGGGAGGCAAGAACCTTCACTGCCAATCCTATGGTTACCAGTTGCACTGTAGTTCAGCCATATGGGTTTACACAGGCCCATACCTTGCGGTTGCAAGGCAAGAACTCAATCTGCTGAGCTATCTCAGCATCCCCTATTATAGTATTTTTTTAATAACACTTTAAAACCCAGTAGGTATGTAGAGGTAAAGAGATATGATTGTTAATGTTACAGAAAAGGGTTAACATTCAGTCTAGACAATCATTTTGGTTGTTTTATCTTTGACAGTTCTGCTTAATGTAGCAATACTGTAGCTGGAAAGATTGAAGTTAGAAAACCTCATATGTTTTTCAAACAAAGATGACCTATTTATAAATACGAGTATTAACAGCTGACAACACTACATAGTTCTGTAACAGAAAGATTCCTGTTTTACTTCTTCAAAATATTTCATAAATGAAACAATTTCATTTTATTTTAAAAGTTCATTTGCGTCACTAAGAAGTCTCATAACATCAAAAAGTTTGTGCAGTAATCTGAAATGTACAATTCTTATAAAAAACACAAGTCCTGAAATGAGTTTGAAAATTCTGTTTAAAGACTCTAAAGAAACCAACTCAACAAAGTACCAGTAAGGCAGTTTCAATCTTAGCCAGATTTTAGTCTCCATGTTCTCCATGAGTGGCTTCGCAGATCTTGCTGGATGCACCTCAAAAAGTTTTGAGTGTGAGGAGAAAAATAACCCAAGACCCCACCCACAGCCCACATAAATTTTCCAATATAGGCCAACCCATGTAAGTGGTTCCTGAATCATTATGAAGGGCACAGTCATGTACAGTCCCAGAATAGTCTTTGGCCAAATCTGACCTGTCTGGGGAGGCCAAAGAATAGGGCTTCTCAGCTCCACAGCAAACCATCTCCATTTCCCTACCTCATTTTCCCAGTCTTCCCTGGCACAAACTCAAGCTGTAAGAAATACCCAAAACCAGACTAGACACTGACGTTAGGAAAATAAGGCAATATTCATAAGGGTGTTTTTAAATACTGCTGCTTAGTAAAAAGTACATAAAACAGGAGTCAGAAGATCTAAAGTTCTACCACTGCTTAACTGCGACATACCGTACTTTTCGCTCCATAAAACGCACTTTCCCCCCCCAAAAAAAAGTGGAGGGAAAAGTGTGTGCGTCTTATGGAGCGAATACTGCAAAAAAGAGTGCACGTTGGGGACCTTAATGATGCCGTGGGGAAGCCTGCAGCCAGATCAGAAAGCAGGGACTGCATGGAAGGAGAGCGGGTCCAGGCAGGAAACTTACAATTCCATGGTGGCAGCGTGGAGAAGCGGTCAGGCCAAGAAGGAGGAGATCTACAGAGGAAGAGGGAAGGCTGCAAGCGAGGAGTGAGTGCTGTTGCTGGCTCTGTTATCGCCGCGCTGATTGGAGAAGAGTTTGTAGTAGGCGGCGTTTCCTAGTAGACAGCGGGGACTGCTGTTCACTTTACATGGTTCAAATGTTATTCTGTTATAGTTTATTAAATATTTTATTACACTATTTGGTTCAGAATATTTTTTTTTCCTGTTTTCCTCCTCTAAAAACTAGGTGCATCTTATGGTCAGGTGCATTTGATGGAGCAAAAAGTACAGTATTTCACTTTGGGCCTCAAGGTCAAGTATACATAAGAAAAAGTTAAATGCTCGCTAAGATTCTCTTTTAGTCCTCTCATTCTACATTTTCCTATGTCTCCTGATTTACCTCAAGCATTAACTCTCCTACAGGGCCAATTAAAAATGACAAATGCAGGACGCCAGTATAGTTCAACAGGATGAGCGCTTGCTTGCCTTGCAACTTGGAGGTCCAGGGATCTAATCATGGCCCATGCAAACCCATATGCTGAACTGCGGTACAACTGGTAACCGTGGGGATGGCAGCAAAGGTTCTCGCTTCCCATGCAAAGGGCCCCAGTTCATTTCTCTCCGCACTAGGCCCCACATCCATCTGTGTGGAATGAAACTATGTCACAATTAATGATGTACAACTACGGAGACCACTCTGGGCCCTTTTCTCTCTTTCTCTCTTTCTCTCTCTCTCTCTCTCTCTCTCTCTCTCTCTCTCTCTCTCTCCTCTCAAATAATAAAATTAATCTTTTTTTAAAAATGACAAAAGCACCAATTCATCAAGTATTTTCTATCATTTCCCAAATGAAGACCAATTAAAATCTAATAACATAACAAAGGATAAAAGTTGTTATTCAAGGATAATTGGTTTTAGAGACTGTAAATTAATACTCTTAATTGGTAATGATAAAGAATATAAATAATAAAAGTTCAAAGAGACAGTATCTCCAGGCAAATTCATTCAAAGATCTTAAAGAAAAATAAAACTCTTTTGATTTAAATCATTATTTAGAAATTCCTAATAGTTAAATGCCACACTGGAAAGGGTACTGAACCAGGTATCTACAGATCTGGATTCTAGTTCAAGATAGGCAATTATTTGTGTGGATTTGAACAAATCACAGTATCTCTTTGCTTCAGTTTCTTCAGTAAAATGAAGGAATTAGGTAAGTTTGCTTCCTGTTTAAAAATTTAAGATTTAAACATTTCTTTTCAGATGACACTATTCTCTAGGGGGCTCAAATTGCTTTTAAGAAAGAGAGAATACTGCATTTATAAAATGCCTTAAAATTTAAAAGTACTTTCATACCTACTCAAAAAAAACTGTGGGATACACACAAGGGCTGCCCAGAAAGTATCCAGCCATGTAACCATTCTCATTATAATGACAGTGGCTGGACTTTTTCTGGATAGCCCTGGCATTTGTATCACCATCACTGAGTATTTCATTAAACAAATGTCCAGAGAAGAAAAAGGGAAAAGATGAGAAACTCAGGAAAAGATCCTCAAGTAGAATGCAGATGTGTTGACCACTGGTCCTCACCTGTTTCCAATCCTATATTCTGTCACATTGCAAAGGGTCATACATTACTATATTTAGCAACAACCGTCCTAAGTGTAGTGTGAAAAATAACATTGGACATGAAGTCAGATTTTGATAACTTGTGACCTCGATCGTTCTCCTCACCAGTTAAAAGCAGGTCAATAAAACTTATCTTTTGGGCTTCTATTAGACTGGGCACAAAATTGGAACATGCCTAACATAACTGTGAAAACCAAGGTATAATTCAATTGCATTAAAAGCAGTCCTCATTTGAAACTGGTTAGTGATTATTATTAACTCATTCAAAACTGTTGTCATATATACTGTTGCTTTATCTTCATTGGTCTCCCTGCCTACTCATGAACCTAAATTATCAAGTTTCTTGGAGGATTACAGGAAAGCAAAGGAGTCACTACAGTTGTCTCTCTCAATACCTTAGAATTTTTGTCAATAGAAGCAGCTTCTTAAGGAAATTTATGTAGTATAGTTTCTACAAAGGCATCATGCAGAGCACTAGCTCATGGGCATTTGGATTCAATTCCTAACTCTGACACTAACTGATTTTACACACAAGGCACTCAACTTTACTTGGTCTGATTCCTTAAGTATAAAATGTGTCTGGGGGAAGCTGGGATGGCTCAGCGGGTTAAGTGCTGACTTTGCAGGCCCGGAGACCGAGGATCGAATCCCAGCTCCGGGCCATGCAGACCCATATGCTGAACTGGGGTGTGCCCCTAGTTCAGTTCTTGCCAGGGCCTATGTGGGAGGCTCCCAGCCCAGTTCCTGCCCTGCGCAGCCCTGCACCCACCTGTGTAGTGAAACTATATGGAAAACTAATGTTGTCAACTATGGAGACTGCTCTGGGCCTCCCCCCACTCCCTCTCTCTGTCAAAAACAATAAAAATAAATCTTTAAAAAATAAAAAATAAAATGTGTCAGCTGGTTTGGATGACATTAAAAAATCTTTTTTGGGGAAGCTGGGATGGCTCAGTGGGTTAAGCGTTCACTTTGCAGCTCCCGGGACTGAGGATTGAATCCCGGCCCCAGCCAGTGCGGACCCATATGCTGAACTGGGGAGTGCCCCAGTTTGGTTCTCACCGGGGTGAGACCCCGGCCCAGCTCCTGCCCTGTGCAGCCCCCCACCCACCTGTGGAATGAAACTATGTGGAAAAACCAATGATATGCAACTATGGAGAGTGTTCTGGGCCTTCCACCTTCTCTCTCTCTCTCTCTCTCTCTCTCTCTCTCTCTCTCTCTCTCTCTCTCTCTGTCAAAAACAAAAAATAAAAATAATAATAAATCTTTAAAAAATTTTTTTCAAATCATGTCACTATAGTTCAAGACTATGTAAAATGCAGATTAATATCTGAAGAAACAGTGTAAATGTAAATTTATTAGCAGTTATCTATCCTTCCACAGTAAGTCAAATACGACTGATGTCAATATTTAAATCAGTCTTTTAAACAAAACCACCATCAAAATACTACTTAAAAGATTCATCCATCGTTACTTGGCAAGCAGCTTAAGCCTTAGATTTGGGTGTTTCGCCAATGAAGAGCAGCCAGGAAGAAAATGGTCAATTAATAGTGAATCCACATAAGAATTGATTTTTTTTTTCATTTATTTATTTTTTATTGTTTTTGAGAGAGAGAGAGAAATAACTGAATTGGGGGAACTCCCCAGTTCAGCATATGGATCCGCAGGGGCCGGGGCCGGGATTCAATCCTCGGTCCTCGGCACTGCAAAGTGAGCACTTAACCCACTGAGCCATCCCGGCTTCCCCAAGAATTGATTTTTAACACAGAAAATAATTGACCCACACACCACCTAATTAGCAGCAGGTTCCAATGACGGAAATGGACATGGGAGTAAGAGGGAGAATTTAACTTGGTTTAACTTTTAATTAATCCTAAATTACTGTCAACATTAAAAGCTACACTTGTACGTCCCTGTATAATTTACTGAGAAACCTTTCCATGTGGGTCTCCATGTTTCAGTACCTGAATCTCCTGCATAATGAAGTAAATAATCTTTGTCTCTGTTAGGATAGAATTGTGCAATTTAAAAAAAAAAAAAGAATCTGTATCCAAGTTCAGCACAGTTGCATCTGATCTTATCTTACCTGAGGGTCAGGTTCTCAAGTCACCTCTTAAATATTGTGTAGTCAAAGTAACCACTGAGAAGCTGTTAAATGACTCAGACTTTAAGTTGCTGGAAGCTCAGAAAAAGAAAAAACATTTTAACTTATTCTCTTCTTATTTGTGCTGGGGCTCGCTCTCTCTGAAACAATGAAGTCCAAAACTACTTGTAAAAAGAGAGAACACAACACTGGGTAAATATGGCAATTTATATTAAATAGTTGCATTAGCGTAAGTTAAACATTCAGTCAATGATACATGCAGAAATTGGACAGGCCCATTATCCTGTCGTCATTAACAAAAAAGAACCTTCAAAACTCTAAAATTGGGGAAGCCGGGATGGCTCAGTGGGTTAGGCGCTCACTTTGCAGCGCCAGGGACCTAGGATCGAATCCCGGCCCCCGGCCCTGGCCCGTGCGGAACCATATGCTGAACTGGGAACTCCCCCAGTTCAGTTCTCTCTCTGTCTCTGTATCTCTCTCTCTCTCTCCTCTGTCAAAATAAATAAATAAATAATATATATATTAAAAAAAAAAGATTTAATAAAAAACAACAACTCTAAAATAGCAACGGGGGGCGGGGGGGGGGGAGAGTCTCCTGTTTAGTGTTTTCATTATATACCTTCTGACAAAAATCGTTTCACTTGTGACTCACAGATAAAAGTAGATAAACAGATGGTGCCTTCGGGAATCAGAGTACTAATTCCAGTCATAAGCAAACATTTTAGGAACACAGTATTTCATAACTTGGGGGCAATCTGCCTGTATCAAGAGAAAAGCCAACTTTGCAGGTCTGCTCATGGCGACCAATGAAGTTCTGTCAGAAGGCATGACATGTAGGCATGGATAAACACGGAGCACGTCACACTCAGGTCCTGGGTCACCCCTGGGAGTAAAAGGTAGCTACCGGTACATATTTTTCATGAGAAATTCACTACACACACAAGCAAGTGCCAAACCTTGGAATCTGGGAGAGGATCACCTCGGCAGTGCGGTTTCTTGCAAGACTCCACCATGTGCCACACACCCAAAAACTTCTGAGGAAAGCACGAATGACCAAATGAAAAGTGCAGAGAGAATCTCCAACACCGGGGGACCAGGGACACTGGAGGCTCCAGATCACCCAACAGAAGGAGCAACCATTCTCAGGCAATCGGGAAGGTAACTCCCAGCAAGCAAGCAGTTTAGGCTCTCACCCTTTCTCATTACCTGACAGACGTCATGGCTTCACCTTCTGGCCCCCACGCAACAGCGCTCGCGTCCGATGCTCTGCGTCCGCACGGGTAGCAGCAGCAGCAGCAGCAGCAGCAGCAGCAGCAGGTACCACAGCAACTGCTTCTTTGCTCAGGCACTCAGCGACCGGGAGCGCGTCCTCACACACCCCGTGGGCTGGCGGGCCCCCGCCCTGCCGGCCCCACACGCTGATTGGCTGCTCCCGCAGAGGGCGGGTACTCCGCCCCGGGCCCGCGACATGAGATGAGCCCCAGGAACCGCGGGCCATGAAGAGCCGCGGGCACGTCCTGTGACTACTTGCTGGCTCGCAGGTTCGCGGGTTGGCTAGGGGACGCGGTGGCCATCTTGAGTCCTGGTAACAGCATTCCCTCCTACTCCCGGTTTACAGGCCATGAGGTCGGGTGCCCGCCTCAAAGATGGCCGCCCCGACAGGCAAGCAGTTTGTCACTTGGCCATGCTCTGTCTACCTCTGCGAACTCAGGTCGCTAGAGCGGGACATGGGACAGAGACGCTCTCAGAGCAGACTTCGGGAATGAGATTTAACAGCCTGCAAAACTCATCTGAAGAAAAGCAGCAACCGCCTGGGAAATCTCAGCCTAGAGAAAATCAAACACGTGGCAAGAGCAGCACCATATGTTAAATTTGAAATCGCAGCCTTTAAAGTATCAGGGACTCACTGTAAACTGTGAATCAGAAACTAAAGAGTGAAGCCAGAACCTTGGTGTTTTTAGCGAACGTTCCCAGGTGATCCAGGTACACATATAAAGTTTAAAACCATTTGGCCAACCAAGCCCACTCAGACTATATCATGCTTGCACACTTGTCAGATTACCTCACTTTTCTGAAAAGCATGTATCACTCTAAAGCAAGCATCTTCTAAGGTCATAGGGGGGAAAAGGTGGAAGGATCCTAACCTCACTCCTGCCCCTAACCTTACAATTTAGTGAGGTTAAAGGGTTAAATTGATTCTGAACCACAAATAAAAGACAGGTAAGTTAATTCCAAATTCTAGAAGGATAGGAGGAGGGGAGAATCAGTAAAGGCCTTATGACCTAAATAGCTTTTCTTTATTCCCTCTTTGTTCTCCAATAATATTTATGTTAACAGACTCCAACTTCCAGTGGCATTCATTTACTGACCATATAGGATGGTGATCTATAGGATGGTCTGAAATCAGTTACATGAGAAACACAACTCAGTATCCTATGATATGGAAATGTAGCTAACGTGACTGAAATAAATAAATTTGAAATTTTATTTAATTTTAATTAGTTTACATTTTAAAACCAAAGCAATGAAGAATATTTTTCTAATTTATTAAGTACAATTTGGTTTTCATTGTACTACATTTCACCTTTTAACTGTTGAAGATTTCATATCCAAATTGAGACAATGTAAATATAAAATACCAGATTTTTCAAGACTTAGTATAAAAAAAAACATATAAAAAAGGGGAAGCCGGGATGGCTCATTGGTTTAAGTGCTCACTTTGCAGTGCCGGGGACCGAGGATTGAATCCCAGCCCCGGCCCATGCGGATCCATATGCTGAACTGGGAGCCTCCATAGTTCAGTTCTCTCTCTGTCTCTGTATCTCTCTCTCTCTCTCTCTCCCTCTCTGTCAAAAATAAAAAATATAAATAAATAAATAAAAATATTAAAAAGTTAAAAACAAAATGTATCATTAGTAATTTTATATTAAGTATTGATATAAAATTTTGCTATATTAGGTTAAGTAAATATATTAAGATTAACTTAAACAATGTTTTTTTACTTTTTTAATGTGGCTACTAGAAAATTTAAAATTATATGCATCTTACATTATATTTCTACTGGAAAGTGTTGTTCTACTGTCTAAATTAGCCTTGCTTCATTTTTATTTTTATTTTTTAAAGATTTATTTTATTGTTTGAGAGAAGGTGAGAGAGAAAGAAAGCGTAAGGGCCTAGAGAGCAGTCTCCATAGTTGTACATCAGTAGTTGTGACATAGTTTCATTCCACACAGGTGGATGCGGGGCCACACGGGGCAGGAACTAAACCAGGGGCCCCCTGAATAGGAGATGAGAACCTTCACCACCATGTCATCCCGGTGGTTACCATTTCAGCATATGGGTTTGCACAGTCCAGGACCAGGAATTGAACCCCACAACCGCAAGGCAAGCACTCAACCACTGGGCTATCCCAGGATCCCCTTGCTTTTTTCTTTTTTTCTTATCATTGTCCCTCTGAACCAAACAATTACCGGTATGTCCACAAAATGAAATTAGTAGGGATACCAGTTTATACAGATCTATAGTTCCCTGCCAACCATCTAAAACATCAAATATCCCAAAAGATTTAAGGTTTCCTTCAAAAATGCTTTTTAAGCAGGGTTCTGTTTAAAATGGGAAATGCCTATCCAGAGTGAAACCATGGACTATAAATCTGATGTGTTCAGTCCATGGCAAATAGCTATTAAAAACAGAGCTATACTTAGCTGATTGAGACTTTGATCAAATGTTCACAAGCAGAATTAGTCTGTTATTCCTCTGAATTTAAACAGGATCTAAATCAAAGAAGCAGAAGATAGCAATTTGAACTGGTGTATACACTACCAGTAATTAAAAGTTTGCCTCCTCTCATGAAAAATGTTGATAACCCACAGAACTAAAAGTCAACCAGGAATAATCCTTACAAAGGATTTTAAAACCTTAATGTAACTTTTAATATGGGATGTAGTATGGTGCTTCTCAAACCTTAATACGCATACACGTCACTTGAGGGATTTTGTTAAAATAAGGGTTTGACTCCGTGAGTGGTCTTTGTGGCCAAGACTTTGCAATTCTTTACATACCCAGATCTCACCAATTGCTTCTGGTCTGTGGGTTTGGAACCCCTGCTTGACTTCCTAATGACTATCTCTCAGTTTACCCATTATATATTTTTCAGGGCATTGTGAAGATTAAAATTTAATTATAGTAAAGTATCTAATAGAATCTTTCGCACATGCTGTGATTATTACTTTTTTATTATCACACTATTTAAAATTACTTCTCTGGAAAGCATAAGAAAGCCAACATGAATTTGTCCCTGTGAAAATAAAATGCACTTTGCTCATGCCAAACATACTTTAGTAAAACTCACTTTTGATTTTTAACAGTTTTAATACTAATTTTGGTACCAAGACAGACTTGAAACTTTATTTTTTAAAGAAGTACACTAAATTCTATGTCATTAAGAGAAACCAAGGGCCTGCAATATTCAAATAATCAAATTAAAGTCACATCACATTCAAAGATTTAAAAAAAAAAATCCAAAAAACTTATTTTTGACACGTGACTCTTCGCATCTAACTTAAAACTTTATTTTTAAGTATATATCTATACCAGTTCATTTCAGCAAGTATAAGCACAAAAATGTTATTTCAGCAATCAGGGCTAATGTGTGATTGATTGTTCTTTCAAAGTCAATCACATACAGACAAAAGTAAAGATCCATTTTTCCAGGTAAAGGTAGTTCTTTTCATTCATAGCACCTTTGTTTCCTCACAGTCATGCCCTTTTTCTGATATTTCCCTAACCTCTTCCACCAGTCTTTCCCAACACACATACACACACTCATATGTACAAATGTGCATACATGGTTAGCTACTGTGTAACTACTATTTAAACTCTTCTGATCAATTTTGAAGCAATTTATTTCAACTTTATACTTTTTACTTTAGAAAAGCAGCCAATTGAAATTTTTAACCTTATAATTTGAATAGTCTATCAAGATAAGTGGGTCAGAATAGTTTGCTGTTGGGTAGATAAGTAAATATTATATTTTATTTTATCATGTGGTTAGTTTGCCGCTATAAAAACAAATAGATAGCTAACCACAAAATGTTAAGTGCCTTTGGACAGCATAACAAATACAGGGTCCAGCAAAAGTAATTCTCCCTTTTTATGAGCCGGTAATGTATACCAAATCTTTTATTATAAAATCATAAGCATATACTGGTAACTCTAACATGACAATATCACACTGAAGCACACTATACTACTTAAAAAAGGGTGTTACTTCTGCCAGACCCTGTATGTGCATCCACTCTACCAATCTTTTCACCAATTACTTCAAGCCCTAAAATAACAACAAAATCCTGTTCAGACACAACCAATTTGTTGTTAAGGGTGCAATAAAACAAGCCCTCCCCTCCTCTCCCCTCCCCTTCCCTCTTTTTATTTATTTATTTATTTATTTTTTTGAGGGGGTTAAAAGAACCCTTCCATGGGGAAGCCGGGATGGCTCAGTGGGTTGAGCGCTCACTTTGCAGCGCCCGGGACCAGGGATCAAATCCCGACCCTGGCCCATGCGGAACCATATACTGAACTGGGAGCTCCCCCAGTTCAGTTCTCTCTCTGTCTCTGTGTCTCTGTATCTCTGTATCTCTCTCTCTCTGTCAAAAATAAATAAAATATAAAAAAAAAAAGAACCCTTCCTCATTTTTTTAATTGTTAAATTTATAGGGGTGGCAAATTGGTTTGTAAAAATTACATAGGTTCCAAGTGTACAATTCTACATTACATTGTCTCTGCATTGCATTATGTGCTCACCATCCAGAGTAAGCTCTTTCCATCACCATATAGCAGGTGCTCCCTCTGTACTCCCCAACTCCCCTATTCTCCCATCCCCTTCCCCCCTCCCCTCAAGTAACCACTAAACTACTGACTGTGTCCATGAGTTTTTCTTTGTTCCTTTCAGTTTTATATTCCACCTATCAGTGAGGTCATATGTTTCTTGATTGTTTCAGTCTGACTTATTTCCCTTAATAAGATGGTTTCAAGATCCATCCATGTTGTCACAAATGGCTGTATTTCATATTTTCTTATTGCTGAGTATTATTCCATTGTATAAATGTACCACAACTTCTTTATCCCAGTCATCTATCAAAAGACACTTTGGTTGTTTACATGACTTGGCCACTGTAAAGTGCTGCAAAGAACACTGGGGGTGCTTATATCTTTGTGAATTAAGGTTTTCAAGTTCTTTGGGTAGATACCCAGAAGTGGAATTACTCAGTCATATGGCAATTCTATTCCTAACTTTTTAAGGAATCTCTATACTGCTTTCTATAATGTCTGTACCAATTTACATTCCCACCCTCAGTATATGAGGGTTAAAAGAACCCTTCCTTTTATGCCACTTTTCCTATTCCATCATGTTAATACATCTACAAAACAAGCACTTGCATACATTGTTAGTGGGAGTTTAAATTAGTACATTTCTAGAAAGCTTTACAGCAATATGTATCAACAATTCCATATTTGGGGCAATTATTGTAAATAAAATAGAAAAATATGAACAAGGATTGTGTATACTAACTTTAGTATTAATAATAGCAAAAATTTATTATATTCTAAATAACCAAAAATAGGATGATGGTTAAATAAATTACATAAGAAGGTTATGGAGCTATTATAAAATGTTTCCATAGACTTTTTTTTTTTTATTTATTATTTTATTGTTTGACAGGAGAGAGAAGCAGGGAGGGTACAGCGCAGTTTCCATAGTTGCACATCATTAGTTGTGACAGTTTCATTCCACACAGGTGGATTTGGGGTGGTGCAGAGTGGGAACCAAACCTGGGGCCTCTCACATGGGAGGCGAAAACCTCTGCCAGGGCTGGGCGGTTGCCACTTCAACATATGGGTTTGCACCGGCCAGGAGTTGATCCTGGGACTTCACTGTTGCAAGGCAAAGCGCCCAACCTGCATCTCCTCCATAGACTTTTTAAGAACGTACCTTTTAGAGAATTGTACACCTGGAGACTATGTACTTTTTATCAACCAGTGTTGACCCAATAAATTTAACAATTAAAAAAAGAATGTACAGAGGAAGCCAGGATAGCTCAGCGGGTTAAGTGCTTGCTTTGCATCCCTGGAGTCCAAGGATCAAGTCCAACTCTGGCCTGTGCAGACCCATGTGCTGAACTGCGGTGTGCTTCCCACGCGGGAGGCCCCCAGTTCGGTTCTTGCCAGGGCAAGCATCCCATGTGGAAGGCCCACGGCTCAGCCCCACCTTGAGGGGGAATGCCTCCCATGTGGGAGGTCCCTGGCCCAGTTCTCACCCAGTGCACTCCCCCCCCGCCCCCACCCACCTGTGGGACCAAACCATGTCAAAAACTGATGACATACAACTATGGAAACTGCTCTGGGTCCTCCCCTTTCTCTCTCTCTCTCTCTCTGTCTCTGTCAAAAACAGTAAAAATATATCTTTTTTAAAAAATGTACAAAAATGCTCATGATGTGTTAGGTAAATGAAAAAATGCAAACAAAAAGAATACAAAGTATGATCTTGACTTTGTTAAAAAAGAAATACATGGGGAAGCTGGGATGGCTCAGTGGGTTAAGCACTCACTTTGCAGCACCGAGGGACTGAGGATCAAGTCCCGGCCCTTGCAGACCCATATGCTGAACTGGGGAGCTCCCCCAGTTCAGTTCTCTCTCTGTCTCTGTATCTCTCTCTCTCTCTCTCTCTCTGTCTCTTTTTCTCTCTATCAAAAACAATAAAAAGTAAATAAACTTAAAAAAAAAATACATGCCACATAATTGCACAGAAAAAAGAATAGTAAGAAACACAAAATAAAATGTTATTTTTCCATACACCAAAATTAAATCAAATTGGATTAATGACCTCTGAAACCATAAAGTGCATAGAAGGCATTGGCACTAAACTTCTAGACCTTGGGCTCAGAGAGCACTTTATGAACTTGACCCCAAAGGCTAGGCAAGTAAAAGCAAAAATAAATGAATGGGACTATATCAAACTAAAAAGCTTCTACACAGCAAAGGACACCGTCAAGAAAGTAAAAAGTGGGGAAGCTGGGATGGCTCAGTGGGTTAAGTGCTCACTTTGCAGCCCCAGGGACCGAGGTTCGAATCCCGGTCCCGGCCCATGTGGACCCATATGCTAAACTGGGGAGTGCCCCCAGTTCAGTTCTCGCTGGGGTGGGAACCCGGCCCAGTTCCTGCCCTGTGCAGCCCATGCCCACCTGTGGAATGAAACTATGGAAAAACCAATGATGTGCAACTATGGAGACTGTTCTGGGCCCTCCCCCTTCTCTCTTAGTCTCCGTATCTCTCTCTCTCTGTGTCAAAAACAATAAAAATAAATCTTTAAAAAAAAAGAAAGTAAAAAGGACCCAACCAAATGGGAGAAAATATTTGCAAACAATGCCTCTGATAAGGGGCTAATATCTAAAATATATAAAGAACTCATGCAACTCAACAACAAAAAAACAGACGAGCCAATTAAAAAATGGGCAGAAGACTTAAACAGACACTTCTCTCCTGAAGACATACAAACAGCCAACAGATACATGAAAAAATGCTCAACATCACTAGCAATTAGGGAAATGAAAATTAAAACCACAATGAGATACCACCTCACACTTGTTAGAATGGCTATAATCAACAAGACATGGGGAAGCCGGGATGACTCAGTGGGTTGAGCACTTGCTTTGCAGTGGGGAGTGCCCCCAGGTCAGTTTTCACGGGGGCAGGACGGGCCCAGTTCCTGCCCTGTGCAGCCCCGCCCACCTGTGGAATGAAACTATGTGGAAAGACCGGTGATGTACAACTGTGGAGACTGTTCTGGGACCTCCTCCCCCTTCTCTCTGTCTCTGTCTCTGTATCTCTCTCTCTCTCTCTCTGTCAAAAACAATAAAAAAATAAAAAATAAAAAAAATTAACAAGACAAGGGATAACAAGTGCTGGACAGGCTGTGGACAAAAAGGAACCCTCATACACTGCTGGTGGGAATGTAAATTTGTACAACCACTATGGAAGGCAGTGTGAAGATTCCTCAAAAAACTAGGAATGGAATTGCCATATGACCCAGCAATCCCTCTCCTGGGTATCTACTGCAGTGGTCAGCAAACTGCGGCTCGCTGCGGCTCGCTGCGGCTCGCAACTGCAGCGAGCCGCAGTTTCCGGACCACTGTAGGGTGACCAGACGTCCCGCTTTTGGCGGAACAGTTGCGATTTTTAACAATTTGTCCCGCGTCCCGCGGCGTTTTAAAAAAGTCCCAATTTTTGGAAAGAATGCACGACAAGCTAGGGAATGGCGGGAGATAAACCAAATTTTTAATCAAGAACACCCTCTCCCCCGGTCAATGGTGTCCCGCTTTACTAATGTTAAAATCTGGTCAAACCCAAAAAACCTGTAAACCTTAATCCGCAAAGATATACGTACCCCAATGTTCATCACAGCACTGTTCACGGTGTCCAAGTCGTAGATCAACCAAAGTGTCCTCTGATAGAAGACTGGATAAAGAAGTTGTAGTACATTTATACAATGAAATACTACTCATCAATAAGAAAAGATGAAATACAGCAATTTGTGACAACATGGACCTTGAAAACATCTTATTAAGCGAGATAGGTCAGACTGAAAGAGTCAAGAAACATATGACCTCATTTATAGGTGAAATATAAAACTGAAAGGAACAAAAAAACATAAACTCATGGACACAGTCAATAGTTTAGTGGTTACCAAGGGTAAGGAGGGAGGTGGGTAGGAGAGCTGGGGGAGGATGAGGGAGAAGGAATCAAATATATAGTGATGGAAAGTGAGCTGATTCTGGGTGGTGAGCACATAATACAGTGTTTAGACAATGTAATGTAGAACTGTACACCTGGAAACAATGTAATTGATATCTATCGATGTCACCCCAATAAAAAAGCATATTATAAATCTGAAATAAAAATTAAAATTTTAAAAATGTTATTTTTGCTGTCTCTGGAAAGTGAGATTATGTGTAGTTTTTACTTATTGATCTAGCTTATAAATTGATTTTATTAGCACAAAATTTTTATAATTACTATTAAACTAATTATCTTTCTAAAATGGTTTAAAAATACAAAACATTCCTTCTCTTTATTAAAATTTATATTTTTTAATCAAAACTATTCTTATTTTTAAAGTAATTGGGCATATTTTATAAATGTCTCATCTTTTCATGTGTAAAGATTCTTTAAGGGGAAGCCGGGATGGCTCAGTGGGTTAAGCGCTCACTTTGCAGCGCCGGGACCGAGGATTGAATCCAGGCCCCCGCCCATGCGGAACTATGTGCTGAACTGGGGAGTTCCCCAGTTCAGTTCTCTCTCTCTGTCTCTGTCTCTGTATCTCTCTCTGTCAAAAAATAAATAAAATAAATAAATAAAAACTTAAAAAAGATTCTTTAGGACAAGAAAAAATCAAAATGCTTTTATGAGTTTCTTGATTAATTTTAACTGAACTTGCAAAAGTTAAAAGCATATATACCACTTTTAGGGCTTTGCACTGCCTTTAAGAGGCCAGCTATCACAACACAGAACTTGGAATGTCTTCCCTGCATGCTACTTAAAAACATACATCTCCTCATTTCATATGAATTAAAATATTGATCAAAATATTTTAAAGCAATCTATATCATACTCCAAAGAGAGAAATTTCTTAAGACTTGTCTCTCTAAAATAAGTAGTGTGTCATAGAGTAAATTTGAGGAGCCTGGAAACAAGGAGATGGAAATCCTAATCCTGAAACTATGAAAAAAAATGCCCCTTGAAACATCAGTTTCCTTATGTGAAACAAAGGGATTTTGTTATAGGTGGTATCTCAGGTTCCTTTCAGTTCTTACTGGACAATAAAAGAAAAAACCATCCACTTGTGTCTCAATACAAATTGGGGTTTTTTTCTTCATAGTTGATCAGTTTTAATGCAATAGAATTTTAGTTAGCTTTCATTATGGACGAAGTTATTCAAAGGAACATTGTTAAATGTATTACCTCTTTTCCCCAGAAGACATAAGAGGTCTACTATTTTTATTCCCTTAATTATTATCTGTGGATTCTTATGTCACATTTCACTTTAATATCACATATTTAAACAGAATATAATCTTAAATGGAACCTGACAATTTATTTACCAGGAGAATTTGAATATAATAACACTTGATTGACTGAGCTTTATTTAGTAAGAATTCTTAGCAAAACTCCTCCCAAGAACACCTACACAGTGCTTCATTATTTTCAGTGAGCTACAAATTTCTGAAACTCAAAGAAAATCTCCAATCTAAAAGTAAAGGATAGGGATGCCAGGATAGCTCAGCAGGCTAAGCCCCGGGGTCCAAGGATCAAATCTCAGCCCCAGCCATGCAGACCCATATGCTGAACTGGGGTGTGGCCCCCAGTTCGGTTCTTGCCAGGGTAAGCTTCCCATGTGGGAGGCCCCCGGTTTGGCCCCTGGCTCCACCTGTGTGGAATGAAAGTATGTGGAAAACTGATGATATACAACTATGGAGACTGTTCTGGGCCCTCCCACTTCTCTCTGTCTCTGTCAAAAACAATAAATCTTTTAACAAATAAAAGTTAAGAATAACTGCGTTTCCCAATTATTTATGCTGCCAAGAACATATTTTTAAATCACACAATTCAATATCACTGTCATTTCATAAAGGGCACTTTCCCATTAAAAAAAAAAAGTACGAAAGGCATCACAGAGTAAAGACTAGCCTATCCCAAAGTATTGCTGTTAATCCAATGAAGTATGTTTTGTATATAAAATGTTTTTCTTATTTTTACTTCACCATCGATATGATCTATCGTATTTCACAAAGAAGATTTTAGGTATCATTCACTCATTAACTCAACAAGTATTTAATGAGCTATCTACTCTATTACTTAAAACACTATAGATTCAGCAATAAAGAACATGTACTGCTCTTACAGAACTTATATTCTAGTGAGGGGATATAAATGAATAATCAAATAGAAAAATCAAATGATTATAAGTGTTATGCAGAGAATTAAAACCAGCAGATTAAAGTACTTGTACAGAAAGTCCACTTTAGATCAGGTAGTCAGGAATGGCCTTCAGAGGAGAGAACTGAATGAGAAATAGAGCCAGGTGGGGGAAGGGCATTCCTGACAGACAGCACAAAAGTGATAACTAGAAGGCCAGTGTGAAAAAAAGCGAGAGAAAAAGGGTTTGTGGTCAGAGCAAGAAGCAAATCATCTTAGCTTTTATGAGTAAGAAATTTTAATTTTGTAATAAGCATGACAGGAAAACACTGCAATTAAGTTTTAAAAAGAGGAATGACATGATCCAATTTTGTTTTCAAGGATCACCCTGGTTATAATGTACAAAATGGACTACAGGAGCATGAAAGCAGAAAGACCAAATTCGAAGCCTTTTATAATATAGATGACAAATAATACTTATTTGAATCATAAAGATAGTGGTAGACACAGAGATATGATGGACATTTTGTAGGTAGAATGACAGAACCTGCGAATAGGTTAGCTATGAGGGACTAAGGAAAGCAAAGCATCAAGAGTAACTCTTAGATTTTGCACTAAATTGGATAAATCGTGCTATTTACTGAGATAAATGGAGAAGGCAAGAGAGAAGCTCTGAAGACTAGAGTTCTAGTTCGGAAAGGTCAGGGATGGAGACAGACACTGGTGAAAAAAATGTTTTCTCATAGTCTTTCTTACTCTATCGTGCCTACTGTTTTCTGTTGATAGACTAAAAATAAATGTCAGAATGTATATGCTGTTTCGTTTGAACAAAAACCTAACTTCTACGTTGGCAGTCAGCTGCTAGCCAGTAAGTATTTAAGTAGATGAGGTAAAACTTTACTGAGTGCTTAATGTGTGCCGGACATCATGCTAATTTATATATCTTTCAAGTACTACCCCATTTGAATTTGCAACCACCCTGCCAGGCGATATTTTATTATCATCATTTTACAGATGAAGAAATTAAAGCTCAAAGAGATTAAATAATTTCCCCCCAAATCACAGTACGGAACAGAAATCCAAAGTCTGATATTCTGATTCCAGAACTGGAGCTAAATTACTACTATACACGGTGTCGCTAGAGTAAGTGCAAGATAGTCTGATCTAAGTCTGCGACTTTTATAAATATCCAAACTTCAGAACATAATATGATTTCACCTAGAAGATGTGATACAGTGACAGCTTTCTGATTAGCTGGAGCACCATATGAAATACTTTCAGAAATTGCTTCTTTTATTTCAGTATACACTCATTCACAGATTAAATCTGTAAATCCGAGCATCCCATGAATATGCCATTTTCATCTTTAATTTAACCAAGACTCCTAATTGTTACCAAGAATCATTTCTTAAACCCCTTCATTTTTTTTAAATTTCACCCACAACTTCATTTCTGTCAAAATCACAAGCATGATGATTTTGACAAATAAAAAACATTTTTTACCACTGTGCAAGAATTTATGTGCAATCAGTAGCAAGTGGATAAATGTACTATTAAGCTAAGTAAATTACTCATCATAGCCATTTAGCTTATATGAATCAAAATTTTTTTAATATTATTTTTTATTGTTTTTGACAGAGAAACAGAGACAGAGAGAAGAGGAGGGCCCAGAGCAGTCTCTATAGTTGCACATCATTAGTTTTCTACATAGTTTTGATTCCACAGGTGGGCACGGGGCTGCACAGGGCAGGAACTGGCTGGGGGCCTCCTACATAGGAAGCTTGCCCCAGTGAGAACTGAACTGGGGGCACACCTCAGTTCAGCATATGGGTCCACACAGGCCAAGGTCAGGATTCAATCCTTGGATCCCAGGGCCACAAACGAGTGCTCAACCTGCTGAGCCATCCCAGCTTCCCCATGTGTGGATTAAATTTAGGCTTCAGTAAAACTACAAATTATTTCTATCAGTATCTTTCAAGACTCAGAAGCTCAAACCATAAATGTTCAAAAATGGTTCAACTGTAAAAAAATTACTTATATAGTCCTTGCATATATTCTTTTCCTAATTCCTAGTGGCTATCACTTCCTATATAGGAGTAAAATAAATAAGATCTTAACATGAATATAGTTTTATCTGAAAAATATTATAAGAAATAATACTTTCTGCTATTATTTTATAAATGATGAAATTGGTTTCTAAAAAGTTTTCTTTTATTCAATGTTTTTATTTTCCCTAAGAGGATAACAATAGGAACTGATAATCCCATAGTCTCCTAGGACTAACTTAGATTTGAAGGTTCTATCTTCACTCTACTACATGGGCAGAGGCCCATCTTCTCTCATAATACGTAGGACAGGACCCAGATTGGCACTGACTCATCTGCCTAAAGACTGGCCTAGAATTAGATTTTAGGGTGCAGGGAGAAATACAGTGACATTATTTTGAGCAAAGCCCCTTGCTATGGAAATAGGATAGACTGTTTTTCTGCAATGACTAAGTATTTAAAATTGGAAGACTTGGAGGTTTATATGGTGGTAATGGCGGTGGCAGTGGTAGTGAAACTAGGCTGTGTTATTGGAAAACATAGGAGGGAAGGAAGTAAATGCAAAATGTCCACTGAAACTATTGCATTTGGAAACATGTAATCCTTGAAGTGTGTTTCATTATGAAGCCCAACAGACATTCTAAGTCAAGTAGAATTAAAGCTATAGATATAAATATGGTATACACATACACACACACGAGGAATAACAATTAAGTTTGTGAACTTGCAAACATATACTTATGTTGGCAGCACTGTATAAACAACTCAGTAAGGTTTCATAATCTTGGTACATCAATGTCTCACAGCTGTGTTCGTGTCAACATGTGGTGGTCTTGCTAAGCTGCATTCATTATTGTTGTGTGTCTTTGTGTGCTGTCGCAAGAATGTTGAATTATAGCAACAAACAAACATTAAATTTCTTGTTAAACCTGGCAACAGTGGAAGTGAAATCAGGGACATGTTAGTCCAAGTTAATGGCGATAATGCCATAAAGAAAACAGCAGTATAGACATGAATTAAACATTTTTCTGGGGGGAGGGAAAGTGTCACTGTTGAAGAGAGGTCACGATGGCCAGTTAACAAGCACAACTGATGAAAACACTGCAAAAATTCGTCAAATTTTGCATCAAAATCATCGGCTGACTGTGAGAAGCATAGGAGACCAAGTAAATACATTGATAGAGAAGCAGTTACAAAAATCTTAACTGAAAATCTTGGATTGAGAAAGGTGTGTGTAAAAATGGTCCAGAAAGAGCTCATCAATGAACAAAAGCAAAGAGGAATCAGTTTGCCAATGCCTTTTGTAGAGGCAAGACAATGTTTTGAGCCATGTTATCACTGGTGATGAAACATGGGTATTCCAGTACAACCCTGAAACAAAATATCAAAGGGCACAATGGAAGTCAGCCAATTCTCCGAGACCAAAAACGTTCTGTCAGTCCAAATCAAGAGTTAAAACAAAATTGCTAACTTTTTTGATATCGAAGGAATTGATCATTATGAATTTATACCAACTGGACAGTCAACCAATTCGACTATCTGGAAGTGCTAAAAAGGCTGCATGAAAAAGACAAAAATAACCTGGAGTTTTCACCAACAACTCATGGCTTATGTCACAACAATGTACCAGCTCAAAGGGTACAATCTATGAAGGAGTTTAGTCAGTAAATATAACCGTATTAAAACACCCTCCCTACTCTCCTGATCTGGCTCCCAATGACTTTTTTTCTTCATCCAAAGATAAAGGAAATATTGAAAGGAAGACATTTTTATGACATTCCGGACATCAAGGATAATACAACAACAGTTCTGATAGCCATTCCAAGAAAAGAGTTCCAAAATTCCTTTCAAGGGTGGACTAGGTATATAGCTTCTCAAGAGGAGTACTTCAAAGGTGACCGTAGTGATATTCAGGAGTGAGGTACATAGTACTTTTCCTAGGATGAGTTCGCTAACTTACTTGTCAAATCTCGTGTGTGTGTGTGTGTGTGTGTGTGTGTGTGTGTGTGTGTGTGTGTATACCGTATTTTCCAGCGTATAAGACGACCGGGCGTATAAGACGACCCCCTAATTTTACAGTTAAAACATAGGTTTAGGCCTATATTCGCTGTATAAGACTACAGCCTCGGAAGTGGGGGGTAGTCTTATACAGTGAATATAGGCCTAAACCTGTTTTAACTGTAAAATTAGGGGGTCGTCCTATACGCCCGGTCGTCTTATACGCCGGAAAATACAGTAGTATAGTACGGACTATAGCACTCCTTGTCAATGGAGATCACTTCACTGTGTAGTTACTTGATAGGATTATGTAGTCTCTAGTGAAAAGGGAAAGATCATTAGCTTTTGGGATGTGTTGCAATGAAGATTGCCTAATGATACACTACATATCTGATTATAGAAGATACTCATTGAGAAGTACAATGTGATGGGACTACCAATTTCAGGGTTCATACTGTATAAACAATGTATGGAAATATGTAGGTATATATGCATGCATGTATATGTAATATTATTCCAAAAATTGCTAATGTGGCATAACTGAGCCTGTATAATATCACTTTGCTAGGAATTGAGATATTTATCTTCACAATGCTTATTTATAAGTTTAAAATATACTTAAGTTCTCCCATTCCCATTTTACTTTTGGGTAGGTTTTTGGTTTTGTTTTTTTAAAGATTTATTTTATTGTTTTTGACAGAGACAGAGAGAGACAGAGAGAGAGAGATGGAGAGGAGGAGGAGGGCCTAGAACAGTCTCCATAGTTGTACATTATCAGTTTTCAACATAGTTTCATTCCACACAGGTGAGCGGGGGCCCCGAAGGGCGGGATATGGGCTGGGGGCCTCCCTCATGGGAGGCACACCCCAGTTCAGCATATTTGTCCGCACAGAAGGGGATTTGATCCTCAGTCCCCAGGGCTGCAAAGTGCATGCTTAACTCGCTGAGCCATCCCAGCTTCCCCAGGGTTTAACATGTTAAGTGCCATGTCAGTCACTGGCGACTGACAATGAACTTTCCATTTGGACCACATCAGTCACCAGTGACCGACAGTATACTTTTTGTGCAGGTTGCGGTATTGTATGTTAATTGATGATATAAAATTTTAAAAATTACATTCTATTAATAAATTTTAAATAAGATGTCCCGCTAGTCTTTCCATTTTAAAATGGTTATTCCTTTTTTGTTTTCCTTCACTATAATTTCTCCGCATTTAGAGGACATTTTCACGTTCACAGGTAAAGAAAAACCTTTTTCTGCACTGGAACAAGAATCGCAGACAACTGACTGAATATAAAGCACTTCTAAAATAATACCCTGTACAAATTGCGGTAAATAATAAATATTCACACAGTAAATATATTCTATATATAAACATTCAGCCTTATCGCAACCTAAACAGATCTCCAGTCGCCAGCATTTCAATGAAATCTGATAGAACTGGCCAAGCGGTAAGCAAGACAAAATAGCCTGGGCGTTTAACCTGTTAATATTTATTTTAAAACACTGGCATTTAAACCTACAGAATTTGATTCTAAGATTTTATCTTGTTCACAGTCTCCTCTTTAAATATTTTGAGATAAACCTTGACTATCCTGTCTTCCTACATGGAATAGTGTTAAAGAAAAATGTGATTTACCTGAAAAACAGAACATTTGCCTGCAGAAAAAGCAAAGCAGAATTACTCAGCAGCACATTGGTCACACCAGCAGCCCAACCCATTCCTTGAAAGCCAGAGGTTAAACCAAGAGGAGACATAACTTCAAGATTTGGGATTCTAAATAGCCAAGGTATATGACAAGAAAAGTCCTTTTTGCTTGTATATCTTAAGAGACTGCTGTTAATATTCCAAATATGAGAAGATATTCTAAAATGGGCATTTCTTTAAATCCCTGTGGTTCTATCACAGGGAACACTCCTCTTTTGAAAAGCACATCAGCTAAAGGTACATCACAAAACCTGCATTTTATAAGAGTGGATGAATTCTTTTTTGAGGTAAATTACATATAACATGGTACATTCAGGTATATAACATAATGTTCAATATTTGCATATATTGCAAAATGGTCATAATAATTCTAGTTAACATCCATCACCATAAATAGTTATAAAAATGCTTTTTCTTGTGATGAGACCTTTTAAGTTTTTAATAAAAACTTTTAATATTTTTGTTTTCTTTACTGTAGGGGTGAGATGGGGGGATGGAAGCATAATTCTCACTCTTTGAGGTTTCAACACAAACATAATAGCCTCAGATTGCTTTACATGTGAAGGGAGGGAGTAATTAAGTCCAAAAGTAATCTTCAGGCTTTGTTAGAAGGAAATTCCTTTTGCATACCAAGCAGACTTTTTAAGTAGTGTGAAATAGCAAACTTATCCTAAGACTCCACAGAAATTTTTAAACCTTAAATTAATTCTTCAAAAATCTAAAACCCTCACTATTTCATGGAAAAATAATTATATATATTTAAATTAAACTGTGGACTTTGACACGAAAAACAGACACATTTTCCAATGGGGGGAGATTATTAAAAGTAATCATCTTTCAAAGGGCAATAACCATTAAAAGCTTTAATATAGCAGTCATATTTTTCAAAATTATTTTACTATACTTGTGGCATTTTAAAAATGGTTACAGTTTCTTGGAGATAAAAGTCTATGTCTCGTCCCTTGAATCTAGGCAAGTCTACGACTCCTTTGACCAAAAAGGTGTAGTGGAAGTGATGGTACATCACATTCCAGGCTAGCCTTTATGAGGTCGGCCAACTCCTGCCTTGGTCTCTTGGAGTCTTGAGCTGCCATGTAAGAAGTCCAACTATAATACCAGAAACCACATGGAGAGGCCTTCAAATTACATGGAGAGGGAGAAAAGTCCAGTTGAGCCAAGCTTTCCAGCCATCCTTTCCAAAGCACCAGGCAAGTGAGTAAAGATAACTTGGACCCTCCAGACCAGACCTGTTGTCAGCTAAATACCTCCAAGTGACCCTAGTCAATACTTCATGGAGCAGAAGAATCAACTGGCCAAGCCATGTCTGAATTCCTGATCTACAAAATTGCTAACTCTAAAAAAAATTGTTATTTTATGCTACTAAATGTTAGGATAGAAAATCAAAATTACTGTGAAAAATACATTTTGCATTGCAACCTAGTACTTTATACATATACATAACAATTTTCACAAAGTAATACTTACCATCACCATATCCAATGCACTTATATTTTGTTCTATTTTCTTTTTATAATATACCAATAGTTGTTACACTCAAATTGATTCTTAGCACAGAAAAGTATTTTTCTATACTACTCACTTCACAGGTGCATATACGTATTTGACAGAAACCTTAAAGCAGGGGTTCCCAACCTTTTCATACCCTAGGGCGCATTCTAAAATATCAGTAGGGCGACAGGCACCAGCTATTTCTAAGGATATTTATTATTGAACAAGAATAAAAAATAATAAACAAAAATAATTTTAAAATAATAAATTTATTGTACAAATTATATACAAAGAAACATATATACAAAATGTAATACAAAGTAAATAAAAAACACACATATAATAAAATCATTTAAAAAAACATAAAACATAAAAAAAAAACATAAAAAAAAACAATCTGTCAGTGTGATCTTTGGCATTGCATTTCATTGGCCAGTGCCTCGTAATTAGGAGAGTATGAGGACAACCTTGTTAGCAAACAATTATTAAGATGCTCATCGGTAGTCGAGATCTATATCGTGATTTTATTAAATTCATGTTTGTTTTGTTTTTTTTTAAAGATTTATTATTTATTTATTTATTTATTTATTTATTTATTTTTGACAGAGAGAGAGAGAGAGACAGAGAGAGAGAGAGAGAGAGAGAGAGAGAGAGAGAGAACTGAACTGAGGGAGCTCCCAGTTCAGCACATGGTTCCGCACGGGCCGGGGCCGGGATTCGATCCTCGGTCCCCGACGCTGCAAAGTGAGCGCTTAACCCACTGAGCCATCCCGGCATCCCCTAAATTCATGTTTGAAAACAAAGATTCACATAAATACATTGACCCAAAAAACCATTTGATTTTATATGCCGCTTTTTTTAAAAATGGGAACCTTTCTTTGTCGACCATGTTCCATAAGTCCTCTGATATTAAGGATTTTAGCAAAATATAGTTCTTAAGATTCAAAATTTCTAACTCTAGTTCTTCTGCTTTCCCCTGAACAAGGTCTGCAATACATGTGGCTAGTTCTGTTACATTTATTTGGCAAGTAAAAGGATTGATACAGAAGGAGACAATTGGCTCGATATTTGTAAACTGCAGAAATCTTTCTTTAAACTGTTTTTGAAGCACTTGCAGGGTCTCAATAAATAATGACACATTTAATTCATTGTTACCTAGCATTTTCCTCATATATGGGAAGTGCACGAGAGACTTGATATGCAGATGTGATATCAACAAAGTCCATTTCGCTTTCAATGCGTTTATAGAGCTTATCATTTTAGCTATATTTTTGTCTTTTCCCTGCAACTCCAAATTGAAAGAATCTAATTTTTCCATGGTGTCAGCAAGAAAACCCAAATCCACCAGCCAGCAAGAGTCTGTTAGTGCATCATAATTTTCATTTTTATCATGTATAAATGTTTTTATTTCTTCAATGAAGTTCACAAATCTTGTAAGAACTTTACCTTTACTAAGCCAACATACTTCAGTATGCAGGATGAGATCGTGTTCTTTATCTTCAGTATCTTCTAACAGGGCCTTGAAAAGTCGGTGTTGCAATGGAGCTGCTCGAATAGAGTTGATGATCTTTGTGACTATTTTCATAACATGTTCAAAGGGCAGTATTTTACAACACAAAGCTTCCTGATGGATAATACAGCGGTAGGACATAAAGTTCGAAAATGATTCATCTTTCCTGCAAAGGGCAAGAAATCCTTTGTTTTTACCAACCATTGCTGGTGCCCCATCGGTAGTTATCACAGACAACTTATGCAAAGGCATGTTGATCGACCTGGCATATGTCCTGAGAGTTTTATAAATATCCTCACCTCTCATCTGTCCTTTCATTGGTAATATTTGCAACAGCTCCTCTTTTACTGTGAAGTTACTAAATACCATTCTCACCATAACTGCCAA